>PVJH01003712.1:0-137165 GCA_004026705.1 Nesogale talazaci | reverse complement strand
TCCCCATGGCTCCTCGCTTCCAGGGCTCAGGGTCCATCAACAGCAGAAGCAACTCATCACTGGCAGGGGTCCCCATGTGGCCTCTCCAGCTTCAGAGGTCTGGCTCCATCAGGGCAAAGCCGTGTGGCTTCTCCTCCGGCTCCTTCAGTTTCTTGGATGCTGTCATTTTGTCTTGTCTGTGATTCACTGTCTCTGAGATTAACTCCCAACAAATAGGGTGATAACTTCTCATCTCCACGAGGGAAATATCATGAGATTTCCCAGAAGTCTCAGGAGAAAGCTATGCCCACACAGAGGCCTCATTGGCTACTCAATGGCTATTTCCAGATTAACAGGCTAGACTCCACCCCTACAACTCAATCAGGAAATTAACATAAGCACATGACTGCCACACCCCTCAAAGATGGACTTCCCCCCTAAAGTTATGTACTTAATTTTTTTTTTTTTTACAAAACAACCGTATCACCTTAAAAGTACTCTCCATTACACTTAATACATTTGTCAAATCTGTGATTCCATTCTTGTAAACATTTTTCAAACTCATCTATATAGATGACTGGTAGGACCTCCCTTGTTCTTTCTTTCACCTTTTTTATGTCCCCAAATCACTGTCCTTTCATGTCACTCTTCAATCACAGAAGCAAACAGAAGATGTCTACAGCAAGATCAGGTGAGTATGGCCTGGAGCATGCGAGTCATGCAATTTTTTTTTTTGCCATTACCAAAGATCAGTTGTCGGTATGCTGATGATTTTATTTCTGGATTTTCAGTTCTTTTCCATTAGTCTGTGTGTCTATGACTATACCAATACAATGTGGTTTTGACCACTGTGGCTGTAAAATATGTGCTAAAGTCAGGTAAAACAAGCCCTCCCACTGTGTCCTTTTTCTTGGGAAGTTCTATTCTAGTTCTGGGCATCTTCCCCCTCCATCTGAAGCTGCTAATCATTTTTTCATTTCTTTGAAGGAAGATGGGGTTAATTTTATTAGAATTACTTTAAACTTATATAGAACCTTCAGTAGAACTGACATCTTTACTATATTGAGTCTTCCAATTCACGAGCATGGAATATTTTTCCATTTGTTGAGGTCACTCTTGGTTTCTTGTAATAGTGTTCTGTAGCTTTCCTCATATAGATTTTTTGTTCATTTAGTAACGTATATCGCTAGATATTAATTTGTGCTTGGCTATTGTGAAGAGTACCACTTTTAAAATCTCCTCTTTTGTGGTCTTATCTGATGTATCTGATAGACTTCTGTTTGTATCCTGCCACTCTGCTATTTTCCTCTATTGCTTTCAGTACTTCCCTTGTGGACTTTTTGGAATTTTCCATATGTAAGATCATATCATCTGCAAATAACAATAATTTTGTCTCTTCCTTTACAGACAAATACCTTTGATATCTTTTCTTTGTATTATGCGTTTAGCTAAAACTTCCAGTATGATGTTAAATCAGAATGAGGATGAGGGTTATCCTTGTCTTGTCCCCTTTTCAGTGGGATTGTTTTCATCATTTTTCCATTGACTACCACGTTGACTGGTAGTTTTTCATATATAGCTTGTATTGTCTTGATAATTTCCTTCCATTCTTAGCTTCTCAAGTATCTTAAACAGGAATTGGTGCTGGATATTGTTGAATGCTTTTTCCAGATCTATCCAATATTATCATGTGATTCTTACAGTTTTTCATGTCAAATGATACTAATGGTCTTTGAAACAATCCTGTATCCCTGGTATGAACCCCACTTCATCACTGTATATTATTTGTTTTATATACTTTTGTAGTCTATTGGCCTGTATTTTGTTAAGGATTTTTACATCAATGTTCATTAGGGATATTGGTCTGTAGTTCTCAGTTCTTGTGGGATCCTTGCCCGGTTTTGTTATCAATGTTATACTAGCTTCATAGAAGGAGTTTGGGAGTTTTCCATCTTTTTCTATGTTTTGGAAAAGTTTGTGTAGGATTGGTGTCAGTTTTTCCCTGAATACTTGGTAGAATTCTCCTCTGACACCATCTGGTTCAGGGGATTTTTTTTTTGTTGGTAGTCCCTTGATAACCTTGTTTATTTCTTTTTTTGGTATGGGTCTGTAGAGATTCTTGATGTCCATTGGGGATAATCGAGGGAGGGACTGTTTTTCCAAGAATTTGTCCTTGTCTACCAAGTTGTTGAATTCATTGGAGTACAGTCCTTCTTAGTACTGTGTAATTATCCTTTTGATTTCATTAGGATCTGTTGTAATGGCCTCTCTTTTCTCCCTCATTCTTGCTACTGAAATTTTTCCCTTCCTTTCTTTGGTTAGGGGTGCCAATGGTTTGTTGATTCTGTATATTCACTCAATGAACCAACTTTTAGCAGCACTATTTTTTCCCATAGTTTTCTTATTTTCACCCTCCTGAATCTCTGCCCTGATTTTTATTATTTCTTTTCTTTTGCAATTAGTAGGATTGGCCAGCTGACTCTGCTCTAGTTGTTCTAAATATTGTGCCAGCATATCAATCATGAGACTGTCTTCCTTTTTCAGGTGTGCATGTATTGGTATGAAATTTACTTTGATAACCACCTTTGCTGTGTCCCATAAGTTTGGGTTCATTGTATTTTCATTCTCATTGGCTTATAGAAATTTCCCAATTTCATCTGTGATCTGGATCAGTACACACTCCTTCTGCAATAGAGAGTTATTTATCCTCCAATTATTTCCTCTTGTTTTCTTCCCTTCCTTTTGTTGATTTCCAGCCTTATGACACTGTGGTCAGAGGGAGAGGTCTGTATGATATCTATGTGCTTAAATTTCTGTAGATTTGCCTTATGCCCCAGCATGTAGTCTATCTTTGAATATGAGCCATGTGAGTCTGAAGAGAATGCAATTTTTTTTTGTGTTTTGATGAAAAGTTTTGTGTATATCTATGAAGTCAAATTGTTTAATTGTACTGTTTAGATCTCTAGTTTCTTTGTTGAGTTTCTTTCCCTGTGATCTTTCTTTTTCAGGGGGTGGTGTATCGAAGTCACCCACTATAATTGTTGAGGTTGTGATTTCTTTTTTTATCTTTTGGAGTGCTTTGTTGATGTATTCAGCAGGTCTCTCATTCAGGGAATATATGTTTAAAATGCTTATTGGTTCTTTGTTTGCCATTCCTATTTTCAATATGAATGTCTGCACATTTAGTATTTTAATATGTACACAAATATGTGAAGTATGTAATACACACATATATATACATATATATGTAGATATTTGCATTACAATAAATTTATTTGATAAAACCTGTTCTATGTGTTAACATTATAGTTGGCAATAACAAGGGACACATTTTTAGTTCTGAACTGTTTTCCTGTTGTGAAGTTTTCATCTGCTCTGTATTATAAATCTTAACCTAATACACTTAAAAATATCACACCTCCCAAAAATCCACTTTTTCATGTTAATTTCAAAACTTAGTGGGCCTACTAAAAACTCATCATGACCCTAGATAGACTTTCTGAGACTGTAAGTCTTTGTAGAAACAGCCTCATTTTTCTTAAAAGGAGAGGCTGGCGAGTTTGAATTGTTGACCTTGTCATTAGCAGTCTAACATTTACTCAGCAGCATCACTAGAGCACAGTTTGAACTGCTTCCTTAGATTTTAAAATGCTGTCAGTCCTTTTGGATATGGACTCTTATCTTTCTCTGACAGAGTGGTGGGTGGGTACTAAACAAATGAATGCTTTAAACACTACCACCTTTAACTTTCTTAAAGCCCTACTTAAACCAATAAAGATAAGAAATGCAGTAAGCCTTGTAAAATTTATACTTTACAATTTTTCTTTATAGATATTACTGGCATAATAAAGGAAACTCATTTTGTTTTCCAACAACAGAAAAGAAAAAAAAAACACCCATCACTTTGGTGGCTAAGCAGAATGTAGTTTACTAAAAATAATCAGAAATAATACAATTAAATATGTATTTACCTTAATACATATTTGTCAGCCTCAAATGACTTTTTACTACTATTCTCAAGGAACTGTTTAAAATTCTCCTTCTTGTTTTAAAATGCGTAAATGCATCAAATATTTTCCTTTTTGTTCATGTAAGTAAAGTATCAGTAAATGACCAATTTCATATTCACTGTTTCTGTTAGAGAAATCCATGGAAAATGTGTTTGTCTATAAGAGTTTACTTATATTGCATCATATGGATTAATATAGCTTCAGCTCATAAGATGTAATGACAATCTTTGTAAGCTTATTTTGAGTGAGTTTTTGAATTTCAATAGCATAAAACAACATTCAAAAATAGTCTATAAGCTATGCCCTTGAGAAATGCATATTGACTTTTTATAAAACAAAATTTAATTTTGATTTTGTGGGTACTAAATATGACATCTTCGTGTTGTCACACAATGATTAATTTTGCCAGAAAGATCTTGCTTTCCTCTCCATTCTTGCCACAAATTGTGAACTCTTTCTTGTCTACTGCCATATATTGAACTGTGCACTTCTTCTTTTGTGAATCATTGGCTTAATAATTAAGACAAATAATTCTTATTTGAGAGAGAATAATTTGTTTAAAAGTGATTTTTTCTTAGTTTTGGGTTTTTTAAAAAGCTCTTGTAAAAAGATAGTGAAGAACCACTGTTAGTTGGCTGCTTGTTTAATTTCAAGTCTTTAAGATCCCCGATGCTACGTCTTTTGGTAGCCTGGCACCATCAACTTTCTTCACCACATTTACTTATGCACCTATTTGACTTCAGTGATTGTGTTGGGAAGGTCAGCATCATAGAATGCTAGGTTATTAGAACAAAGTGTTGTTATACATGAGTAGAGGCCCAATATCTATCTGCTACCTTGATACTTAACATATAAACATATGTACATTGGCTTATCATTATATGTTATCATACATTCATGCCATATTTATGCCTCTATGAGTGTCTTTTGTTTCCTAGTTCTTTCCTCTGTTTGCTTTTACTTTCTTCCTGTCTGACTATCATGTTCAACCTTCATTTGGCTCTCAGTAATACCTCTTGGCTGCAAATCCCACCTGGCAGGCCACACCCTCCTTGTCATTGATTTTAGATTTTCTGTTGTCCCTTTCTTCCTGGGTTTGTTGTATTCCCCCTCCTTTTGCCCTACAACCCCCTCTTTCCTGTCTCCCTGGAATCACTGGTCTGCAGTTTTCTCCGCTTGCCTATTGATATGGAAAGTCATAAAAGAAAAAGAAGAAGGAAAAATAAAAGGGGACCTACAAATAATAAAAGGTCTGTTTGTTGACCCCTATGTATGTTTTCTGATCAAGTCTGTGGAGGTGCCAGACCCTGCCTTCTGAGTCTGAAGACTATTTTCGGAACTTTGTTGCTTTGTTCCCCTTGCTGTTCTGTTGAGCTCCCTTTCTCTTTCACCCCACCATGGTGGGTTCAGACCAGGCACACATTCTCACATTGTGTCTCCAGTGCTGTCCCCTGTATGTCGCCTGGTGGGGCTGGCCCTACAGTCCTCTTTGTGTCTCGGCTTTATTGGCTTTATGTTTTTTTTCCTGCCCCTGGCTCCCCTTGAGATTTCCTTGTTAATGTATGGTAGAGAGTCTTATCAATGATCTCCCTGGTGCATAAGGATCTTTTTTTAACAGTGTTATTGATTAGCTCATGATGCTAATTTACAAGAATCATTTTATGGGTGGATCTTACAGTTCTTATAACATTCCACATATCAATTGTATCAAGCATCTTTGTATGCTTATGACCATCATAATTTTCTAAACATTTACTTTCTATTTGAGCCCTTGATATCAACTTCTCTCCCTGGTGACACCTGGCTAAATTATAAATTATTATTATTTTCATATTTCACACTGACTGCTATCTCCCTCCACTCACTTTTCTGTTGTTTGATCTCTCGTGTGAGGGAGATTATGCAACAATCATTGTGATTTGTTCCCCGTCTCCCTCCTCCTCCCACATTTCCCCTACCTTCCTAGTATCGCGACTCCCATTTCTGTTACTAAGGGGTTTATCTGACCTGGATTCTGTGTGTTATGAGCTGTTATCTGCTGGTACTAATTTTAAAAACTATCAAGAGTGGGAGATTACACTAGTGTAGGCTAAATACATATCACAATATCTAAATTATTCAGTTGTACAGAATAAAGATTCACATGACTGGATGCTATGTACATAAGCAATGAGAATTGGTTGTCAGGCAAGATTTTCAATAATAGTCACTGACAATGTCGATCAAAGATCTTCCAGAATAATACATATCTGAACATAGCAAGTAAGGCATTGAAATACCAAGTCAATGCTGGTCTGCTTGGTCGACTATTCTTTTCTTCTTCACCCTCAATGTATTTCAGTCTCTTAACTTCTTAGCTTGCAGGATTTTAAGGGAGAGTCTAGTTCACCCAGCAGAGTTTCCATAACGGATTCCTCTGGTATGGCTTTGGAACATGTTGTTTTCTTTGAAAATATAGGATGCACTGCCCCAGTGTCCTATGGCACTTGGTCTGGGTCTCTGGAGGTGTATACAAATTCTGACCAGTGTGGTCTTTTAGGTGCATATTACCTGGCACACTCTACATGAGAGTCCTTAAAAAGTGTTATTAGTCATTTTTTCCCTAATTGGAAATTGGACTTCCTCCTTTTTCTACTAATCAACATACATGTGTCTTCTCCCAGACTGTCTGCTCCATTTACCCTCTTCTGACATGACTTTTGCATCAGTAGCCTTCATGCGTCTTATAGGAATGTCTGCCAGTCTGGGAGAACTCATAATAACTTTGCATGGCAGCCACTAAGCTATCATCCTTCCCGCCTCATCCCTTGACAATCTGATCCCCCTGACATGAGAATGCCTTTGTTAAAATAGCCTTCAAGATTCAGTACACTTTGAGAAGATGTCACATGGTTCATTGGCACCAGTGAAACTCTCTACCAGGCTTTCTGTCTGGCCAGTTTGGCTCAGCTTTTGCCTGTCCCGTTGCTTGTCTGTACAGCAGGGGACTCAGAAGGTATTTGTCCTTTTTGTGATTGACTGAATTCCCTCATCTTAATGTTTCTAGACCCCACATATCATGAGATGCATAGTATTCCATTGTGTTTACATACCAAAGTTTTTTATTCATTCTTTTACTGATTGGAATTTACCCCGTTTCCAACTTACTTATTTATATTGAGACGTGTGCTGCAATGAACATGGGAAAGCATATGTCTGTCTGTGATCTGTCTCATTTCTTTGGGGTATATGCCAACAGTGGTATTGCTTAGCCTTACTGTATTTTTTCTGCCAGCTCTTTTAGGAACTGACAAATTGCTTTCCACTGAGGCCATACGTATTTATAAACTCAGTGTATAAGAGTTCCACTCTCTTCACACCCTTTCCAGCATTTTCTATTCTTTCTTTGTTAAATTGGGCTGTGGTTGGGGGTGTAAGATGGTATCTCATTGTTGTTTTGACTTGCACTTCCTGATTGGCTAGTGAGCAAAAGCTTATGTGCTTGTTAGCTGTTTGAATGTCATCCTTTGTAAATTGCCTATTCAGGTTCTTTGCCCACCTTTTAAGGCAGTTATGCTGTTTTGCTTTGTTTTCTTTGTATAGGCCTGTAGTATTCTGGAGGTTTTAGTAATTAGTCTTTTGTAATTTATATCAGTGCTAGATATCTTTTCGCAACCTGTGGGCTCTCAGTTTACTCTGAATGAAGTCTTTTGATGTGTGTAAGCTTTATTTTTAACTGTTTTTCAAATGTCAACTCATCCTAGGAATTTTCCAATGTCACCTAGATTATAGAATTTATTGGAATACTATATTTTGTAGTACTGTGTTTTTATTCTTTTGATTTCATCTGGACCTGTTGTGAGATCCTCATTTCATCTCTAATTCTATATATTTGCCTTTTCTCTTTCTTTTCCTTTGTTAAATTTGGTAGTGTTTTGTCAATTTTGCTGATCCATTTAAAGAACCAACTTCTTGCTTTGTGGATTTTTTCCTTTGGTTGTCTGTTTTCCTGCTCATTTATTTCCCCTGTCATTTTGTGAAATGGTACTTTAAATATTCTTCACCAGCACCATCATTCAAATGTTTCTATTGTACTTCATTCTGACTTATTTAATGTCAAGATTGAAAATGCCACTACTTTTAATCCTTAAAAGCAGTATCCAGGCTTCCTCATACTCTATAGCGTTCTTGGGCAGTAGACTTACCTAATGGAATGCATCATTTGATATCCTGATTCCCATGAGCATTTTTCAAGGGGCCAAGTAAGAAGACATCCTAGACTCATTACTTTCTATGTTTATCAAGATGGTATCCACTAGTTTGACTGTGAGGAATTTTGGTTTTATTACCTCGAGTTGTAATCCGTACTGAAAGCTGCAATCCCTGATTTCATCAGTTAGTGCTTCAAGTCCTCCTCACTTTCAGCAAGCCAAGTTGTGTCATCTGTATAGAGAAGGTTGTTAATAAGCCATCTTACAAGCTGGATGTTGCATTATTCTTCATATAATCCAGTTTTTCAGATTATTTGCTCAGCATACACTTTGAATAAGTATGAGGAGAGGATACAACGCTGATGCATATGTCTCCTAATTTTAAACCATGTGGTATTCCCTCATTTTGTTTGCATTGCATGTTGGTCCATGTACAAGTTTCCAATGAGCCCAGTGACGTGTTCTGAAATTCCTATTTTTTCTCAAGAGGAGAAAAATTATTATTCATAGTTTGTTATGGTACACTCAGTTGAATGTCTTTGAATATTCAATTGAACATAGGTAAACTTTTTGGTATTCTTTACTTTCAGCCCAGGTCTGTCTGACATCAGCAATGTTTCCTGGTTCCATGTCTTCTTCTGAATCCTGCTGAATCCTCTCGCAGCTCCCTGTCAATGTACTGCTGTAACCATTGTTGGATGATTTTCAGCAAATTTTCTTGCATGTGATATCACTGATAATGTTTTATAATTTGTATATTTTGTTAGGTCCCCTTTTTTCTTCATGGGTATGAATATGTTTCTTTTCCAGCCAGGTGACTAGGTAACTGCCTTGTAAAGTTTTGGCATAGTTGAATGAGTGTGTCCAGTGCTTCATCAACTTGTTGAAACTTTTCAATTTGTAGTCCTTAACTCCCTGTGTCTTGTTTTTCATTAATGCCCCCAACACACCTTGGATTTCTTCCTCCAGGACCATTGGTTCTTGATCTAGCCTATCTATCCAAATGATGGATGTCAAGTTGTTATTTGGGGTACCATGACTGTATGTATTCTTTCCACCATTGTTTGATGTTTCCTATGAATCACTATTTTTCTTATTGAATCTTTCAATATTATACCTCAATGCTTCATTTTAAGCTAAGCTGAACATGTGCATTCATGTTGGTTTTCTCTTTACATACTTTATTATTTTACTTGGTCTTAAACTGCCCTTTGAAATTTTTTGCTCAGCTCTTTGATTTCATTGCTTCCATTTGCTTTGGTGACTCTGTGATCAAGAGCAAGTTTCAGAGTTCCTTCTCACATTAACTTTGATCTTTTCTTTCTTCTCTTTTAATGCCTTTTTGATTTTTTTTATTTGTGATGTTCCAAATATCATCCCAGAGTTCATAGGGTCATTATGCACTCATTAGTGTTCAATGTAGTAAACTCTTTTCTTGAGATGTTTTTGAAATATACACAAGGACATAATTTGGCTCTTGTGGACTCATTAAAATTTTCTTTAGCTTCAACCTGAGCTTCCAAAAAACAAACAAGCAAACAAACAAAATTCACTTCCCTTGAGTAGATTCCAAATCTTAGTGAGTGACCCTGCAGGGCAGGGTAGAATTACCCTATATGTTTCAGAGATGGTAACTCTTTCTGGAGGCACTGATTGTTTTGAATAGCTGACCTTGTAGTTATCAGCCTCATAGCACCATCAGGACTCCTCAACATTAATTTACATATGAGCAGCTACTGGCCTTGTTTATGCTGCTAATATTGAGTTTTCCATTCTCTCTTTCTCCATGGATGCCACCAATTTGATTTCTGTGTATCGTTGCTAAAGAAGTCTAAGCATAGTGTCAATTTTTGTGTTGTGGAAAACATGTATTTACAATGAAGAAGTAGTTGATCTTACAAAATTTGATCAAAGAGTCTTCAACTTTATTTCTAGCATCAAGGACATATTTTCCAAGTATGATCTTTCCTGTTTATATCTATATTTTGTATCCCAATTGCCAATAATCATTAATACATATTGATGGCTTGTTTGGATAATTTCAGATTAAATATGGTTGTAAAATTCTTAAACTTCTTCATCACTAACTTTAGTGGTTGGTCCAGAAATTTGAGTAATTATTATCCTATCACAGACAGCATTGTACTTGAAGATAGGTTTTGAATGGTCACTTGTGATGATGAATGCAACACCATTTCTTTTGAGCATCTCATTTCCAGGATAGAAAGCCATATGATTGCTGATTCAAAATGGCCAATAACAGTTCATTTCAGGTCACCAATGTTTAGGATATCAATCTTCATATATTCCATTTCAGTTTGACTACTTCCAATTTTTCTAGGTTCATAATTCATATATTCTGTGTTCAGATAGATATTTGCTGATGTTTCTTCTCATTTCGCATAGATTACATTCAAGAAAACCCTCTGGGTTGTCTTGCTCTATTGTAAGAGGTCACTGTGGCTATGCCTCAGAATTGGTTCTGTGACACCTGTGATGGTTAAGGTTTATTGGGCCATCCTGGCTGATAAGCATATGTGAGATTAATTGAAAGGTGGAGAGATTAAATGATTCAGTGAGTCTCACCTTTCTTGTTTTCTGGTCCCTTGTTCTTTGATGGTCAGACCTCTGTGTGGCTGTCTTAGCTAGTTCTTTGCTTCAGCTAGCAAGACTCACCTCCTGCAATACCTCCCTGAGGAGAAGCCACATGGACCTACCCTGATGCAGCCCTGGTGGCTGGAGCAGCAGTGTGGAGACTGCTCCCAGCACTGGGATGCTTTTACACTCGCTGATTTGGATTTTCTCCTACATTAGATGCTATTGTGTATGTTTTGTGAGTTTGAGGAGGACTTTGTAGATCAGTGTTGAACATATGGGCTAATGTTGCACATGTAGGCTTGGACTCAACTGGGTTGGGATGCTTTTTAAATGTACACTTACCCTTTATATAAAACTCTCTCTTATATACATATGAGTTTCTGTGGATTTGTTTTTCTAGTCTACCCAGACTAACACAACATCCAAAAAAGACATAGATCCCCTAAGGATGGTGTGATGTTGATACCTATAAAACCCCTAGTACTGTTAAAGTGTTTTTATTCATTTTTAATTCTCCAACAAGTATTAATTATAAGAATAAAAACCTCCATCATGCAACTTTCCTAATGGAGCTCCTATTTTTATTTTTATTTATTTATTTATTTATTTATTTATTTATCAATGTTTATTATTTATTTACTTATTTATCAATACTTGATCCTTTCAATGTTACCTGATCCCATCAACACCTCATGATCACATGGACTGGTATGATTCTTCCATGTGGGCTTTGTTGCTTATCAATCTTCAAGCCTTTAAGACCCCAGACACTATATCTTTTGACAGTAGGGCACCATCAGTTTTCTCCACCACATTTGCTTAAAGCAATGGTTCTCAACCTTCCTAATGCCATGACCCTTTAATACAGTTCCTCATGTTGTGGTGTTCTCCCAACCGTAAAATTACTTTTGTTGCTATTTCATTACTGTAATTTTGCTACTGTTATGAATCAAGTGACCCCTGTGAAAGAGTCACTTGACCCCCAAAGTGGTCACAACCCATGGGTTGAGAACTGCTCACTTAAGATATGACCACTTTTGTGGTTTGGTACATACTATTAAATTATGTTCCCCCCAAATTGTACCAACTTACTTGGTACTGACAATTGAACTTTACCAGTGGTCAGTATTATTTTAATTATATCATTAAGTATTCATACTAATAGTAGTAATAAAGTGATATGTAATCCATCCATTTTATTTTAGTGAGGTTGAGTTTTATTTTTTTTGGCCCTTTATAATTGCTTTCCAGTGTGTATCATTCACATCCTTTATTCACTTGCTTTTCTTGGGGGAAGTGGTGGTTTTTCATCTGAATATAATATGAATAGTAATATTTTGCTCCTATTTGTGTCTGTGAAGGTAATTTCTTATCTTATTAATAATGCAACAATAAAGGATATTTATAGCCAATGATAAGACGTTGATGCGATAATAATTCAGAGGGAATTGGGAAACTTTAAGATACAAGGTTGCAAGTGATTTACACTGAGCTTTCCTTCCCAGGTAAAAGCATTCTGTTTCCATTCTATATGATGATATTTGGTTGGCCTGCCCTTTACAAACGGATATACTCTTCATGGAAGTGCTGCAATTGGTGCTGCAATAAGACAGTTTTACTTTGCTTTCAGTAAATGAACTTTAGTCCGTGCCATTTCATGGTCTAAAAAAAGGTTGTCTATTTATGGTGAGTGTGGACCTTGAAGCTACTACAGGAAGGAAAATGTTGAAAAAGCTTGTCAGTTAGAGTCCCTGTACTGGAAGCTTTCCAGACAAGGTGACCTTTTGAATGGTCACCAGCCTTTCAACAGAGAGCAGTCAGGTTTGCAATAGCTCACTCCCTTTCGTTTCTACAGACAAAGAACCTTGTTTAATTAGGACATGTAATTATATTAAAGTACAATGATTTGATTCTCATGACAGCATCTTTTTTTTGGGGGGGGCATCAATGCCCTCTGGGGGGAGTAGGAAACCCAGCCTTGCTCCTGGAGAGCTGCTGCTGGATTTGAACTATCAACCCTCTGGGTTGAAGTCCCGCACACAACCACTATGCCACCGGGGCTCAGCCCAAGGCATCTTATTTTTTGCTTTTAAATTAAAAAATATGACTTAGATGAAAGTTTGCAAGAAAGATATTATTTGTCACTGAAGAATTCATCCACATTTTGTTTTGTGATACTGATAATAATCAGCACAATGGAATATTGCTCATCTCACTCCTTCTCTGTGTTTCCCATTTTCATCCCTGCTCCCCTTTCCAGCCTTCTGAGCTTTATCCCTCAGGAAATGATGCCCTTTTGATCTCATTTGTTGGATTACTCTAAGGGGTGTGTACATATATTGTGTTACTACTCGCTTTATGGACTGTAATACTTAGCTGAAAGTTGAGGTGAGTTCAATTCTCTGCTTGAAGAGTCAGTGGAGGGCATAGTCTCTGAAGTCCCACCAGTTCCTCTAATACTAGTCTTGAGTATTATTCTACATTTTTCTCTCACACTATTCATGACCTCTTATTGTGACCCCCCCCTTAGGACAATCAGTAAAGTTAGCTAGATAACATATAGTTCTTATAGTCCCAGGATCTTACAGGTTGAAGTTTGGACCAATTTGTCCTTTTGTTTCCATGAATTTCCCCTCATTTTCTTTCCCCTTTCTTTGCTTCAGTTTGGGAAGGACCAATATTTATGGCTTAGATAGCTGCTTGCCAGAATAGTACACGGAACTTTTTCTTGTGGGCTATTTGTGCCATAGTCTCTGAGGAAGTGGTGTCCCTGACACTAAGGTCTTGAGCCCCCAGGGCCCTTGAAACGTTTCTTCAAGGCATTTTGTTACAGACAGTTACTTTTATATAGTTATCCCCTTTATACTGGCCCTCTGCAGGAACATATTTGCAGCACATAAAAATGCATATGAAGAAATGTCCTCTGCCAAACCTATATTCTATTAGCACACATAGTTATATTAGCAGACATACTAGTCATTCCGTTCCCACCTCTTGTCTGTCAGTTTGCCATGTCCTGTGGTGGTTTGTGGGATGTTCGAGTCTATGTCACTAGTATTTCAAAGGCCGGCAGGGTGTCTCAAAGTGAACAGGTTTTGTTCTGTTGTGCCTAGAGTTACAGTGGCTCAGAACTGATTCACTGGCATCTATCAACAACATGGTTCCTTTCAGCATCCCACAGATGTTCAACTTGCATCCCTATCCCCTTGGAGTGTATTGTTATTGCAAGAATTGTGTATGTAAGGGTCTTTTCCTTTATTGCCTTTAATTCTTGTGTTTCTCCCCGTGTCTTCCTTTGTTTTACTCCCTGTTGCTGTATGTTTCCATCCCCTCACCCACGCTTACATTGTTATTACATGTCAAGGAGTCAGTTTTCACTCCCAGCTGGCCCTACTGCATTCATCAGGAGGTCACTTTGCCAAGTCTTGCACCACCCACACAAGTGTTCTGAGGCTTGAGTCCATTTTTACAACCACGTTGTCAATCCATCTAGTCAAAGAGCTTCCTCTCTTTTTTTGGGGGGGGGCATCACTGCCCTCTGGTGGTCGTGGGAGCTACCCAGCCTTGCTCCTGGAGAGCCGCTGTTGGATTTGAACCAACAAGCCTGTGGGCCGCAGTCCCGCACTCAACCACTTAAGCCACCGGGGCTCAGCCCGAGCTTCCTCTTTTTTGTGGCCCAACTAATTTACTAAGGACTGAGTTCTCCTGCTAATACGTCCAAAGTACATGAGACGGAGTCTCATCACCCTTGCCTCAAAGAACATGCTGGCTATCCTTCTTCCAAGACAGAGCTGGGTGTCTTTTGGCGGTTGATGGTACTCTCAATGTTCTTCGCCAGCACCACAACACAGATGCATGGGTTCCTCTGCTGTCATCTTCCTTCTTCAATGTTCAACTTTCACATGCATATCAAGCAATGGAAAATTAATAGTATATAGTTAGTTAATATATAATTCTATAACTATATTTATATTGGAACTCTAATATATCGTTCATATATAGTTACCTTTCTTTCACATTAAATGAAGCCTCTGGTAATTTTTTGATCATTTTTCTTTTCTTTTCATGTATGGAAACCTTTTACTGACTTTTTAATACAATATTTACCTTTGGCATTTGACTAATTTCACTCAGTATTATACCCTCTAGGTTCATCCATTTGATGAAGTGTTTCTCCAATTTATCTTCATTCTTTATAGATGCAAGTGTAAATATAGACATTTAATTTGCCATAAACACTGTATTAATGCAGCGTTAATACATAGTTCATTAATGTCACCACACAACACAAACAAGCATACACTATTCCTATTTTTTTGTTCTGTTTTGATCTTTGCTCTCTGACTCTGCCCCATTACAAGGAACTCACCAAATGGCATTTGGAATCTTTTTTTAAAGTTAAAAAATTGAAACTGAGCCCTGGTGGCACAGTTGTTGTGTGCGGGACTGAGGTCCACAGGGTTGACCGTTTAAAACCAGCAGCATCTCTCCAGGAGTAAGGCTGGGCTTCCTATTCTCACCAGGGCTGTTATGTGCAAAAAAAAAACCAAAAAAACGTTAAAAATTTGACCCAGGCATTCTGATGAAAACTGACTTCCCATCTTCCCAAAGTGAATTCACTAGCACTGCTAAGTATTCCATTATGTGTATGTAGTATAGTTTGCCTCGCCATTCAGCAGTTGATGAGAACTTAGGGTGATTCTATCTTCTGGCTATTGTGAATAGGACTGAGATGAACATTAGTGTACATTGTGTCCTTGCTCTTATTTTCTAGGATATATACCTAGTGGTATGATAGCTGGATCATATAATATTTGTATTTACATCTTTTAAAAATATCACTGCACTGCTCTCCACCGTGTTATGAACAAACTTTTTATATTTATTCGACTAAAGGTATGTATGAAAGATCATCAGTTTTACAACCATTCATGCACATTTTGCTTTATTGCATCCAGACAGTCCCTCTAGTTGTATATGAAGGTTCCTATCTCACCACATTGATTGTTTTCTGGGCTTTAAAAAAAAACCTTTGCTTTTTATGATTGTGCAAGATTGTTTTGATTTTCATTTTTATAATTTTTCAGGTGTTTGTTGGGTACTATAGAATGTCTTCTTTTGTACAAGATCTGTTCATATATTCAGCCTATTTTAAAATTAGATTGTCTTTTTGTTTAATTTTTGAAGTTGCCTATATATTTTAGAGATTAGTTGCTTGTCTGATATTTTGCTGACAAAACAATTTTTAGTCTGCAATTTTTTTTTTACTCCTTAGGTGAAGTGTTTTGATGTACATAAAGACATTATTTTTGCAAGATTCCCTTTGTCTGATGTACTTTCTGCTACTTGTGCATTTTTAGTTACGTTTAATCGTGTATTTATGAAAGTGTTTTTATAACACTGCAACTGCTGACTGTTATATTCTACTCTCACTAGCCCCATCTTTCTACTCTCATTGCTTCCCTGGACTTCCTGACTCTTTGCTCCTTGCCCCTTGCTTTGGGGCATCCCATAGACTTTCTGATCACTGTCTCATTCCTACATTCCTTTCGAGCTTCCTCCTGCCAGTTCCCTTTAACCTCTTCCAAGATTTCAGTCTGCTCTAACGAAGCAAATCAAGCTAGTCTCTACATTATCTGAAGAGTGACTCAATATTGGATCTCTTTTAAGAAACTCCAGCAGTAGGACACTCTGATTTTTCTACCTGTCCATTCAGTGTTCTCCTTGACCCCATGTTTAGAGTCAGTCTTTTTGTTCTCTCTGCCGGGTGCTTGGCCTGATACTACAAATTTTATCTTTGTCCCCTTCTTAATGTTCCATGATTATTCATTTGGTTTTGCTATGTTTAATGGAATAGTAAAAGCATCTTTGAAGAAGCATGAAGATTATAAATAAATGCTCTCTTTGGTATGTGAAGGGTTTCATGCACTATAAATTCTGGAGCCTATTCTTCAGGAGCCTGACATTAATATTCATCATGAGCTTCAAAGTAGAAGCTATTACATCGTAGCATAATGAAGTTTACCATATGTTTCAAAGCCACTTGTGCTTCTTTCAATGACAATTAGAAAGGTCATCTTGTCTAGCCAGGGTCCATTATATGTATAAACCAGCTTATGGCTGTCAGTGTGAAATGCATTAGGATACTTGTGTTCAAATACAAGGGGAAGATATGAGCCTTCTACTGGAGTGCAGCTGTTTACATCGAATTACGAAATGCTGAACATACCTATTTTTTGGCCTTAGATGGCACATAGACATAGAAATGGAAGATTTGAAAGCAAATCTGCCCATTTTCTTACTGACTAAGTGAAAATGTGATTCTTTTTTTCCTTCCATGATGAATGATATGGTGGTGATAAAGTGTTAGAAACATCTAGATGCAGACTGACATTAGTATACTGACTTGTTTCCAATACTTTTTGTCTGAGTTAAAAATTAATTTCTTTATTATCTCTACTAAAACATGCAATCTGTATTGTATTTTCCCACATATGGATGCTGATGAAATGATGGGGAAAAGGTGAAGAAAGTACCTTGAATCAGGAATAGTTTGTATAGTATAGTTTATAGAGGGATAGTGGAATCACAGCTGACCATTATGGGGAACTTTAAATGGAATCAGAGGAGTAGTTTTCAGAGCTGATTCTAATGGAAATGTTTCTATATCCTACAGCAAATTTTAATTATATATTTAATTGTAGGTGAAATCTTGACATATTTCTGTATATGAATGTGCCTCCATTTTTTCCCCTTCTGTCTTCTAAGCTGCTTTGCTTTAAATTATGAGGAGGAGGCTAAACAAGTGTATTCCAGATTTTAGAATCTACATACATTTACCGAGACATGAAGGTAACTCAAGTCTTGAGTAAATTAATGCACAGTATCCATAATTTTCCATTTCTTTTTGGGAGGATCCTGATGAGGATTTTGTGGCGCATGAAGCATCTGATTATTGACATTTAATACTAGTCAAGTGCTTCAAATTTTTTATTAATCTACTAATTCACCATATAGTCACAGAATGCAGACACTATGCCAGAAGTTGCCTCTTCTTGACCTGCTTTGTGTCTGAACTGTGCTCTAGTCAAGGTTAATTATCCATATGTCTTTAAGAATTTCTGCTCAGATCAGATTTTCTCAAGGTGCTTTCTAGGTTAATGAATTATTGCTATTGTTATTATTTTACTATTAAAAGTTCACTTCATTGTTATACCTACACATAAGTAGAAGGAGAAAAGACTACCATGAGGCACTTTGACAACACGGCTTCTCCTTTGGCATGTTTAATTGTGATGTTTAATGGACATCCTTGCAGTTTAAGATGACACTTTTAAAATAAAATTCTCTCCTAATGATGACTTGAGTCCTGCTACTCCATGGGGGAATCCACAGAACCTGTAGGATCTTTGGAATTGACATTCTCCAATGTAATTTTGTTTACATTTTCTTTTTGTTTCACTGGAAAGGAAAGATGCTCAGTTTTAAACATTAAAAGTGTACAAGTTGCTTTGTTACAATACAACTAAATGTGTACACACACAAAAGAAAACAGAGAACAAACAAACACAATCCAATTGTATTTTCTACAAAAGAACTTCTCTCTTTTGTTGGTTAGTTTTTGTTGGGGGTTTTGGTCCACAGCATTGGAAGAGTGTCTTCTGTTGTTAGTTGCAATGAGTCGCAAACTTTTTTAGATGTTGAAGAGGATGGGCATCTGAGTGTGCTCCAAGAGTTTTGCTTAACTTTTCCTAATATCTTTTCTTTGAAGTAATTTTTCTCATTATGTAATATTCTAATATGACTATGTAATAAATGACTATAAGCTTGTGCTAAAATTCCCTGGTAGAAATCAGTGGTGTATTAGGGAAATTATAGTAATGAATGGAAACTTTGGAGCTCTGTGGTCCAGAATAGCCTCCATTCAATACTTGATACACATGAAATCCCATTGTGCTTTACATTCTTTTTCTTTCTCCAGGTTTCTTATCTCTACAAATGATATATGACTTACCTCTACGTATAACTCTTACATTATGTGACAGTTACCGGGTCCAGCAAAAGATGAAGGGCCTAGTGAAGATGTAAGCAGAATTCCTCTTTGCTTTCTTGCGTTACATGCCATAAGTCAGAAATGGCAGAGGTGGCATCTGGGGTAACAAGCTACTGACCCCATATGACCAGAGGCATCAAGTCTTTTATGGTTTGGTCCTTGGGGAATCTGAGTCTGTTCTCTCATTTAGAAATGTTAGCGACAATTGCATGGAATGTTTTGCACTTCCTATGTATCAGGCACTCTTATAGGCCCTGGGAGACAGAAGGCTAAATAGGCATGATTTTTGGAATCAAGAAACTTGAAATCATTGGTAGAGAAGACAGACATATATAGAAATCAGAAAGCAATGTGGTGAGGCATGATGAGATAAAGAAATGAACAGTTATGAAAGAACAGCGATGAGAACAATTATTGTTAATTGTAGCTTGAAAGAGGTAGGGAGTGCGTCACAAAAGAGCAGAGCAAGGTGTGCAGGTGGGCATGTGGGGAGCATGCTGTAATAGTTTGCATAAGAGTATTTGCAAAGATGGAGAGGTGGGAGAGCCTGATACCGTAAGGGAATGATGATGTAGAAGCTACAATGTCATCATGAAAGGAAGAACTCAGGTTCTCTATTGGAGAAGCCAGGGATTTAAATCCAACCCTGTCATCCATCAGCTATAGAACTCTGAATACATTTCTCAAGTTCTCTGGGTACTAGCCTCCACTTCAGGAAGAATATTGATCTCACAGGGCTGAAGAGAGCATGTAACTAAAGACTACTCTGAAGGACTACCCAGTGCTAGGGGATACTATAGGGACAATCTTATAAAATTGAGAGTTTTTTTTTAATAAAGTTAAACATGCATTTACCATGTTAACCACCAAATTCACTTCTAGGTACTTATTTATTCCAGAGGAGTCAAGTGTTGCGTTCATCCAGGTTGACTAGAGAAACAAATTCATAGATACTCATATGTGTATAAGAAAGAGCTTTCTTTTTTTTTTTTTGTGGGCATCACTGCCTCTGGTGGTCGTGGGTGCTACCCAGTGCCACTCCTGAGCGGCTGCTGGATTTGAACTGCCAAGCCCTCGGGTTGCAGTCCCGCACTCAACCACTTACGCCACCGGGGCTCGGCCCTAAGAAAGAGCTTTCTATAAAAGAATAATTGTATATTAATAAAACATTTCAGCCTAGTCCAGATCAAGTCCACAAGTCCTGTAGTAGCCCATATGTCTGATACCAGTCTAAAAAGTTCTCTTCAGATTCATACAACATAAGCAATGACGCCCAATGCAGGAAGATCACAGGCCAGTGGGTGAGAAGTCTTGTGGATTCAGTGGTGGTGGTGGAAGCATCTCAGCACTGGTGTGGGTTTCCACATGTCTCCTCCAGCTTCATATTACGAAAACACACAAATATATAATGAGTGTTTATAGCAACATTATTCCTAAAGCTGAAAAGAAAGCTGAAAGCAATCCGGCTATAATTCATTAGATGAATGGATAGACAAACTGTGGCACATCCACAAACTATAATATTACTCAGCAACAGAAAAAGCAGGTGCTTCATACACACAACTTGAATATATCTCTTGGTGCCTTATTCTGAATGAAGTAAACTGGTTTCCACAGACTAGATACTGTTTGATTATATTTATATAGCATTTAGAAAATAGAAAAATCTAGGGGAAAAGAATAGATATGTGTTTTCAGTGTTTAGGACTATGTGTTTGTGGCATTAGGGGGATTTAAATCCAATGTGCTGCACGAGGAAATCTTTTGCAAGTGCCAGAATTGTTCCAGGATGATACACTTCCCGTGGGAATGTATACAAGAACCTGTGATGTTATCAAGAACTTATACCAAAAATAAGTGAATTTTATCATGTGGAAATTAGATTTTAATAACTGTAGAGTTTATAAAGGGACAAATAGATCTTTCTTGGAAAAAGTACATCTGGAGCACTCCTTAGAGGCAAGGATGGCAAGCCTGCATACTACATACTTTGGAAATGTTTTAGGGAGAAACTGATCTCTAGAGAAGGACATCATGCTTGGTAAAGTGGAATTTTAAAAAAGGGGGCAGGCAGGAAAAAAGAGGAAGGCCCTCAATGAGATGGATTGACCCCAGTGCTGTAGCGATGGGGCCAGGCATATGAACCGATGTGAGGGTGGCATAGGCAGGACCAGTCAGTGTTTTGTTCTGTTGTACATAGGGTTGCTATGGGTCAGAACCGACTTGATGGCCTCTAACAAAATTTATAGATATCTACCATATGCATAATGGATTCTGATGTATAATTTAATAGTCTTGTTGAGGTCAATGTTGCAATTTCCATGTAACTGAGGCTAAATGTGGTTCAGCCTGAGATTTTACATGTTCTCGAAGACCCAGAGATAGGTGTATGTTACTCTGTAGTCATGTATAACACAAGCAAGCAGCACAGATCCAACCCCCACTTTTCACTTATCTGCTCAGTTCTGACACCAGTCGCTCAATCCATCACTTCTTCCTCTGACTATCTCCATCTGAAGTTAAAGAGCACAAACCTTTAGATGGCCAAGTTGACCAAATACTTCAGATTCCAGCTGCTAGTTTGGGGGTCTCCACAGCAACCATACTTCTGACCTTCTGGTTTTCAGTTCATGGCTTTCTCATTTCTTCTTTGGAATGCCAGCCCTGAACTTGGTCTGAGTCTCTCTCACTATTGAAAAATTTCAAGAATCCCTCTACCCCTGCAGGGTACCAACCATATGCTTGAATTTTCAATTACTTTCACTTTTGAACTGCTGATATGCACTACACCTATAGATTTGATCCTTTGATGCAATGGTTCACAAAAGTTGCAAAGCGTACTTTACTTTCAATTATCCCTGTATTGTAGCAAATGCTACAAATAGACCCATAGGATAATGTCTGTGATGATTCCCAGTATAAGCTTCCATATCCCAAAGAGTATGCTACTCCTGGGCATGGATGTCCTTTCCTAACTGGGATAACCATGGTACGTCCATATAAGAGCTTTTCTTTTTTTTGTGGGCATCACTGCCCTCTGGTGGTCATGGGAGCTACCCAGCACTCCTCCTGAAATCTGCTGCTGGATTTGAACCGCCAAGCCTGCGGGCTGCAGTCTCGCACTCAACCACTTACCCAATCGGGGCTCAGCCCTATACAGAGCTTTTATTGAGGGTATGACCACCTCATACATACTCCACCCCCTCTCCTGAGGACAATCAATATCATGAGGTAATCATGAAATAGTTCTTTCTGGCCTGGTCAACCTTTATCTCACCTAATAGATCAGCTGTGGCCTGTAGTCTTATCAAAGAAGTTTACATTCCAAGGCCATTTTTAGGATGTATGTCTCAGAAATGGAGGGCAAAGCCCAATTCTTTAGTCAAGGTTAAATTTTTAACCTTACATCATGCATCTTCACAGTATTCACTGTCATGATTCCAGACATCTGACAATGAGAGATATCACTTCCTCAGTCTCCATCCATCTCGATCACCCAGGTGACCAGTGGGGTTCTGCTGTACTCTATCTCTAACTGGAATATCTAACACATTGAACAAAGGGACAAAGCATCTGAATGAGTCTAACATCAGAGAAGATGTTGAATAGTTAATATTTTATCCCTCACTTTTTAGCTATAACTACTGGTTAAGTTAGATTTGTTTTTTTTACAGAACTACTATCTCCCTGGGTGGTTTTCAATAGTAGCATCAATGGAAACTTTGTTCACTTTGTGTTAATTTCACAACTTGAGCTTAGTCTCCTCAAACAATCATTCAGGTTGTAACCCAAGGCTGTATGATGGCTGAGTAGAGCTGTTAATGAATGCCCAGAGAGTAAGAATTAACTCCTTAGAGAAAAGAAGGGAAAGTATTAAATGAAAGGAAAAGTAAAATATAAGGACATTAAAATGGCTTGCCATATTTTACAGTTATTTGTTTAAACATCAATGTCCCTGTCTTCTGTCTTAAATTTTAATGGTGATTAGTCTTTCTGGACTATCTGCTTTGTCCTCATAACTGTGCATGTAGAATAGGTGCTACATAGAGTTTTGTTGAATTATAGTTCCATTTCAAGGGATATTGCATCTGAGAACAAACAGAATTTGTTAATACCTGGGGTTTGAAATATTTTTTCATGCAATTGTCCATTTATAGGAATCACTTTTGTGCAAATCTCTGTGTAGCTGCATTTAGCATGCTTTGACACATATTCCTCATAAATTCCAAATATCTTCTTTGTAACTGAGGGTAGGAGTGATGGACTAGAATTTTCATTGAAGTGTGCTGGACAAAGCATATGGAGCTCTGTTGACACAATGGGTTATGCTCTGGCAAATCTAAAGGAGATTTAGTCTATGAAACCATTTAAAACAGTGATACTGTGTTCTAAAAGACCACGGGGAGTTGGCACTGACTCGGTAGTGGGTTTTGAACAAAGTATAATGAGAATTACAGTCTTAATTGGGCCATATTAACCCACACCCATGTTTTACCCATTGAAACATGGGTGATGTTTTAACATCGGTAAGCCTTAGTTTCTGCTATATTATTTCATTTGATTAGCAGAGAACCCCAATGTCATAGACTCTGAAGCAAAGCACTTTTGGTGGGTGGTATCTTCTTGAAGAAAAAAATATATAAGGTTAAGTCAAAAAGTATTGTTATAAAACAATAGAAACTTTAATTAAACAAAGACATCAAAATATGAAGCTGAGGTTTGCCTTCATAGCCTCCATCTAGGTTTGTTTAATTCCAAAGGTGTGTTTCCATCTTTTTAGCCCTACTCCTGCACTCTTCTATTTATTGCTGTTGCTATTGTTAGTTAGCATCAAGCCAATTCTGACTTATAGCATCCCTATGTATGACAGAACAAAACTCCATCCAGTCCTGTGCCATCATTCTTATTCTCAAACCCATCATTGTAGCCCCTCTGTCAATCCATATTTTGGAGGATTTTCCCCTTTTCCATGGCCCCTGTACTTTACCAAACATAACGTCCTTCTTCAGGGGCTGGCCTCTTCTGATAACATAACCAAAGTATGTGCGATGAAGTCTCTTCATCATTACTTCTTCTTTTTTTCATCATTACTTCTAAGGAGTCTTCTGGTTGTCCTTCTTCCAAGACAGATCTGTCCATTATTTTGGCCATCATTGGTATTCTCCGTATTCTTCACCAATGCTCATTAAAAACTCATCAATTTTTCTTTGGTCACCCTTATTCAAGGCCCTCATTCAACTTCCACATGTATATAAAGCAATTGAACATACCATGCCTTGGGTCAAGAGTAGTTAGTTATTTCCAACAGTTGGGCCACAGATTTACCTAATGCACTGTATCATTTGATCTCTTGGCTGTGCTTGGATAAGCATGGGTGAAATACTTGACAATTTCAAATTTTCCCTGTTTATCATGATACCTATTGGTTCATTTGGGAGGGTTTGGGTCTTCTTTACTTTGAATGATAAGACCCACTGAAGGCTGAAGTTCTTGATCTTCATGAGAAAATGCTTCAAATCATCCTCACTTTTCGCAAGCAAGCTTGTGTCAGCTGCATATCACTGGCTATTAGAAGGCCTTTATCTAATTCTAATGCTGCATTCTTCTTCATATAACCCAGCTTCTCTGATGATTTGCTCAGCAGACAGATTGAATAAGTATGATGATGCATCCCTTTCTTGATCTTAAACCATGCAGTATTCCCTTGTTTTGTTCTCATTACTGCCTCAACCCACATAAAGTATTATGGAATTCTCTCAAGGACAGCCCCAGTTTGTTACAATCTACTCAGTTGGATGCCTATGCACAATCAATGTGTGCTAGTCTGGGTAGACTAGAGAAACGAATTCATAAACATGCATATAAATATAAGGGAAATGTTTATATAAAAGAGGAATGAAACATTGAGAAAACATCCCAACCCAGTCCAGTCCAAGGTCATAAATCTGGTCTTAGCCCACATGCCCAATACCAGTCTATAAAGTGTCCTTCTCACTCATGAAGCATTTGCAATGACACCAGGACCATCACAGGCCAGTGGGTGCAGAGTCTTGTGTATCCAGTGGCAGTAGAACCATCCTGATGCTGCCAGGGGTCTTCCAATGACTCCTCATTTCCAGGGTTCAGAGTCCATCAGCAGAGTCCATTGGTGGTAGTAGCATCTCAGCACTGGCAGGGGTCTCTCTGTGACCTCTCTTGTCCCAGAGGTCTGGTTCCATCAGGGCTAGAAAATGTGGCTTGTCTTTCGGCTTCTCTAGGTCCCAGGACTCAATATCTATAAGAATGCCACCGTCTTGTCTTGTCAGCAGACCCACTCCAAGAAACTGAGTCTATAGTCTCTCACCTCTGTGGGGTAAATATCATGAGATTTTCCAGAATTCTGAGAGAAAGCCATGCCCATGCGGAGGCTTCATTGTCTATCTCCAAATTGACAGGCTAGACTCCACCCCTATATTCTCAATCATGAAATTGACACCAAGTACATGACTGTCACAACAAGTAAACATTTTTTTGTAGCAGTGTCTGCCTTCAACCAAGAACCATCTGACATTTGCAATGATGTTCCTCTTTTATTTCTACTAATTAACACAATTGTTTGGGAACTCTCCAAGAATCATGTCCTTTTGCAATGTTCTCTTAGTTGGAACAAAAAGAAGTCAGAAGAGGCACCATCAGGGCTTCACAGTCCCCAACAAATTTCTCATTGGACTGACCTCACTACTTTTGAAAAGTTAGTAGGTACTTTGTTGTGATCGGGAAAAATGTTGGTGAAACTTTCCTGTCTGTCCCCCATACAGTTTGAATATATTTTTTTCAAACTTCTTTATAGTAAGCTGCCATGATTGCCTGGTGTCTTATGAGAAAATTTATCAATACTTAGGCTTTGGAATTCCAAAAACATTCACCATAATCTTCTGTGCTGAACTCCCTACCTTGAATTTAACTGACTCAGCAGATCTCCTCGGAAGCCACTGTTCTGTTTATACCTGGCTTTGAAGGGGCTCTGACAAGATCGACAAGGCATAGTAAGAGAACTTGTTTGCCGTCACCCACTGATCTCATAGACTTTGTTTAAACATGTTCTATTAGGAAAAAATTCCCATATGAAAGAACTAGAACTCTCATAGAAATATTCTTCGACCTACCCTCATGTAAAATTATGGGGGTCTTATGAAAGTAAGAAATCCAGCATATGTGTCACTAGATTCATGTAAGCCTATCTCTACATTTAAATTATGTTTATGGAGGTCACTCTGTAGCAGGTCTTGTTAACAGCATTGATATATTGGTCAGTGTGCTAGCAGAATCCCTTCCCCCAGAACAGTGAGATGGAATGGAAATAATCAAGAGAAGGATCATAACTGTGGGCAGAGAGAAGTGGCTTGAAGGGTGACAGATTTATTCAGTTGCAGAGTCCAGAATTTGGCTAGAATTGGAGATAGTTCAGCTTGGTAAAGACAAATCTCAATGGGACACAAGAAGGAAGGACATCTATCTGAGACTGATTGCTGGACTAGTATGTCGGGAAGACATGAACACAAGGTTCCAGCCCTCCTGAAAAGGCACATGGTGGTAAACCTGAATGTCTTGAGCCAAAAGGACCAGTCCTCTGCTAGACAAGCCTCTTCTGACCCAGAACTTCTTAGGAGGTGGTAGAGTGAACAGCCTAGAGGCCCTTTATGGATGTCCAGGTTGCTGCTAGGGCAAGAAGGTCTGGGAGGAGATTCCCAAGCGATATTGTCTGAGGATGCTGTACACTTCTGTCTACCTTTTCCTGGAAGTGTCAAGAATGGACTGTGAGCCTTTTGCCTCCTGAATGGAAAGATATACTCTTTATCATGACACCTGCCACCACGCTGCTACAACAATTTGAGATAGAAAGAGGGATTTTTAAATTTACTGTTTAAAAAAACCCACAAAAACGGTGGTATCTTCTATGTTAGAGGAACAAAGCACACACATATTCTAATATAATTTATAGAGGCATGCTTATTAAGTCTTAAACAGAACAAAGACAAGACAAATCAGGAAAAGGGAGACCATCAGCAGGAAATAAGACTGGTGTTCTAGGAGCCAGTCCTGCAGCTACTTAACTAGAACATGGAATACAAATCATGATTGGGGCAGAACAATGATTAATTTCACAGCCTGCACTATCAAAGTAGGAGGAGGACCATGAGTGGAATAGGTACACTATTGTGGGGGTCTCATCCAGTGAGACCCTCATGTGGGGACCTTAGGGAGTGACGAACCTGGATGAAGAAAAGACAGAGACGTGGAGCAAGACAAGTGCTGATCAAACTCCGTTTATTAGGGAGAAATAAACCAATTTTATAAGGAAAGTAAGCCTAGGCAACAAGCCAAGGCGTGAAACATAGTTATCTTCAAAGTTAACAAGTGAAGGTCAGCACACCTGCAAGTCAGAGGATAATCACAAATGCTCTATTCACTACCTATATCATCTTGTCAAGCCTTGAAGGCCAGGGCCATCCCTACAACCACCCTCCAAAGGAGGCCAGCTCTCCACAACTCGAGGTCTGTGCAAAAGTTACAAAAGTAACAGACCACAAATCTCAGGCAACAGACCGTGACAGAGTTTAGGCTACGTGACTATAGCCAGGCCAAGCATGTCCGGGCTGGATGGCTCTGGACACACTATGTTAGTTCCATAATTTCTTGTCAATTTGAACTGTAGAGGTGGAGTCTGACCTGTCAATCAGGTCACAATCTGATGTTGCCTCCTTGTGGGCATGACTTCCTAATCAGGAGGGTTCTGGGAACCTCCACCTCTTTCTCTGCTTCACTTTTCTGCGGTCGAGTCACTCTGTCACCAAGACACAATGATCCCTCCATTGGATCCACACAACTCTGCCTCTGCCACCAATGATCTTCCTGCATTCTGCATCATTGCACGTGGCTGTGTGAGTCCGAAGAGCGATTGAGGGACTTGTACTGGACTTAAGGACTTGATCTGGATTGGGATGGAAGGTGTGCTTGACACATAATTATCTCTTGATAAATACCTCTCTCTTACACTGCCTGAGTGCCCTTGAATTTGTTTCTCTAGTCCACTTGTCCTGACACATACACTCTTACATATTATTCCAGTTTACACGATGGGTTCAAGGTCCTTGGACCACCTCGGTCAGGATATGACTCTTGACCATGTAGTCCTCACCCCCAAACCCAAATTCAATACCACTGAGTAAATTCTAATTTGTAGTTACCCTGTGTAACAGAGCAGAACTGCCCTTATGAGTTTCTTAGGCGGTACATCCTTGCAGGATCTGAAATCCTCAACTTTCGCCTATGAAACCAGTAGGTTCAAACAATTGACCTGGAGGTTATCAGCTCAACCCATAAACCCTGAAAAATGCCACCATTTTCCATTGGCCCAGCCAAGTTCTTGGGGGCCAAACTATTCCTCCCTCAGCTGGTCAGCCTTGAAAACTTACTCTGCCTGAAGGCAAAGATTTTTCACATCATTGGTCAATGGTTAAAAATAACTCAATGGAGGCTGGATCTTTGTGGAGACTCAGAATGAAATGTGGGCTCCCACTGTAAGTATAGCCTTCTGCAAACCTAATGCTGGAACTTAAGCGCTAATGCGCGTTTTGATTCAAAGAGATGCAACATAAGTCTGGCAGCAGCTTTTCGAAGGGTAAATATTAATGTCCTGTATCCACTTTACTTTAGGTTGCACTTTGGTCTTTTTAAATGCAAAAGGGGGGAAGAATGGAAGAGTTTAAGCACTATTAGAACTGCAGGGATATGTTTCCTTCTGCTGAGAGTACATTAGCCCCAGAAAAAGAGGTTTCTTAGCTCAGTGAATCTCAGGTAGGAAACCCTGATATGAAAATTGCAGGCATTTTTCTCCAATTTCTTTAGAGACAATAAGAAAATTTCTTGTTCCATGGAATCAAGGAGGGAGAGCGAGGACTTTAGGTGAATGTTTCTGGTCGTTTGAGTCAGGCATACATTTGACAAGGGTGGCTATTTCTAAGACCTTGGGCTTCTGAGTTGAACTTGTCCTATTTGTTTTTTTGTTTGTTTGTTTTTGTTTTGCTTTTTTATTAAATCATTTTATTGATGGCTCGTACATAGCTTTTCACAATACATAAATAAACATACTGTGCCAGGCACCTTCACATGTGCACTGCTATTATCGTTCTCCAATCATCCTCATTTTCCCTTGAGCCCCTAGTATCGGCTTTTCCATCCCTTCCTCTCTTCCCCTGCTCTCTCCTTCCCACCAACCCTCAATATTTTATAAATTATTATTATTCTGTCATATCTCACACTGCCCGACCTTTTCCCCAACCCACTCCTTTGATGCCTGTCCTTCAAATAGGAGCCTATGTGTCACAGGGCGGAGACAGACCAGTCAAGGGGCAGCTGGGAAGTGATGATGCATACACATTTCCTCTAGTTCCTGAAGTCTTCCTCCCCCCAACCATCATGGTCCCAACTCTACCTTACAAATCTAGATGGACTGGAGAAGGTACACTGGAGGAGAGGGGAGCTGGAGATATGGGCAGACCAGGATGGATGAGCCCCTTTGGGCCAGTGGTTAGATTGGGGCTGCTGGAAGGGTAGAGAGAGGGTGGGGTAGAGAGATGGAACCAAGTGCAAGGATATACACATAGGCTCTATTGGTTTTTAATTTTGTTTTTCTCTCTGTTTACTCTGGTGTTAGCAACAATTATCTCCATTTAGCCTATTAGCTTGGTAGTCAAGTCAGATGCCAATTTTGTCACCCACATGGAATAAAATCTAAGTTTATAGAAGAGAACACCTTTGCCAGACTACAAATGAGAATGTATAGACAGGAGTCAGTTTTTTAAAAATATGAAAGAGAAATAGAATTGTAACCGAGTTTAAGTTTTTCTGTTGTTCAAATCCCATTTTAAATGACAAGGTATTTTGCCAGATAGTTTGGGGCTTGTTTAACTTTATCACAACTATAATTGCTGTTTAGTGGAGGATTCCCTCTGGATTTTATTTCAAATAATCAAACAATTCCACTTTTCTTTTCTTTTTAGAGTAAAGCTGTTTGGGAATTGATGAAAGCTGTGTAGGATATTGCTGGTACTTGCCCCTAGCACGTTTCCTGGTGGTGTTTAAATGTTTTAGAGAAAAATTCTCTTTTTAGGAAAAGGTCTGTTGTTAGATAGGGTTCCCTAAAGGAAAAAAAACAGGACACCAATAATTTTATATTCAGATAGATATCCAACATAAGAAATAAACAATTCATCTATAGAGCAGTCAGAATAGCTCCATGCAACTCAGTTCTGTAAGACAGCTATGAGTCCTTCAAGTCTTGAGGGCTGCCGGGTAGTCCTCTGCAGGGCAGACTATCCGGCCACAAGCAAACAGCAAGACAGAGCCTGACAGTCCCCAGCTCAAGAGATGTATATTCCAGTAGTGTTGTGAAGCAGGGCTTGAAGGATCCTCAACTTACAGCGACACAGTCCACAGGTTAGGTGTCCCATGGGTTGTTTGGCTTGCAAATGGAGGCTCAGAACAAGCAAGGCAGCCAGCTCCACCCTTGTGCAAAGATCCAAGACTAAGATGAGACTCCCGTTTATATCTCTGCCCTTCAATTAGCCTCACAGGTGTTCATTGGCCATATTGACACAACAAACCTACCTGTCTTCATTGACCATGTTGGCACAACAAACCTACCTATCACAGTCTGTGAGAAGAATATTTGTCATAAACCAAGCGATCAAATACTAGTATTTCAATGTTCCTGAATTGAGAGATTAGTGAGAAGGAACAGACATTGACTTCTTATTTAAGGAAATATAAAAAGCTATGCAGAGTAGTAAGATGAAGCGGCCAATTCCAGGCTGGATCCAAGGCCAGGGTGGCAAAGCTTCATGTCTGGCTCTGTCTGGTTTGGCGTCCCTCTGTGACTATGCATGGTTTTCTGCCTTAGATTAAGGATATTATGGACCTGTGAGGGATAGGGCCACCATCAGGTGACAGAGTGGTTATGAGTAGGGTTGTGACCCACCCACGTGGTTAAAAGTCTTGGAAACTCACAGAGCAAGTTCTACCCTGCCCTTGAGGCTTGCTCTGAGTTAGCAATGACTCTATGGCAGTGATTTGGTTTTGATGAAGAGTCCTGATGGCACAGTGTTTATACATTGGGCTGCTAACCCCAAGGGTAGCTATTCAACCTATCAGCCAATCTCAGGAGAAAGACATGGCTTTCTACTCTTGTGAAGAGTTACAGTTTTGCAAACTGAGTTTGAGTCTAAAGAGATTTCTCTTAATCACTGAACAATAAAAACCAAACCCAACTCACAGCTATCAAGTCCTTTCTGACTCCCAGTGATCCTGTAGGGGAGGCTAGAACTCCCTAAGAGTTTCAGAGGCTGTAACTCTTTATGGGAGTAGAAAACCCTGCATTTCTCCTGGGGAGTGGCTTTGATTTCGAACTACAGACCACTACAGCAACTGAGCCCTTGAAAAATAATCTGCTGTCTGTAGCAATCCCATATAAACAGCCCAAACTATAGTAGGACTTGACTCTGGTCTTCTGAGGCTTAAGACTATTCACACACACCCATGCAGACACTGCAGTGATGTTCTTTCTCTAACCCCTAAGGCAGTCTATCTGAGAGACTATTCCTCCCAATGGGTTCCTTACTTTTCTTCAACCCCTTCTTTACTTTTTGAAAGTTGTGTCTATTAATTACTACTAATTTGTGCATTCCTGGAGTCCTGGTAGTTTAGTGGTTATCTGTTACTAACTGTGAAATCAGTAGTTTGAAACTGCCTACTGCTCCTTGGGAGAAAGGTGATACGTTCTACTCCCATAAAATGTGACAATCTCAGAAACTCACAAGGGCAGTTCTACTTGGTCCTACAGGGTCTCATGAATTGGAACTCACTTGATGACAATGATTCTTTTAGGGGGTTCTTATGTATATTCTAGTAGATATCTTTTCTTTATTTGTGATTAACTTCACTATTTCTAACAATACTGAAGCCTATGTGACTCTATTAGCACATCAAAATGAAATAGTAACCATAGAACCACCAACCAAGTCATTGTGTTAGGCTGGGTTGGCTAGAGAAATCCATAGGCACTTATTATCAAGAGGTCATTATTTATCAAGAAAACATCTCAGTTCAACTCAAGTCTGTATGTCCCAGATTAATCCATAAATTGAACACTAGTTCCTAAGTCCCTCTTCAGACTCATGAAGCCACATGCAACGATGTAGAATGCAGTAACATCACCAGCTGGTGGGTGGAGTCCTGAGAGTCCAATGGCAGTGGATGCCAAGTCCAGGGTTCCTGCAGGTTCCAGCATAGTTTGCCAGCAGGAAGGTAAAGGCAGAGAGGAAAGGCACAGTATCCTCCTGATAAGAAGACCATGCCCACCAGGAGGTACCATCAGGTTGTGACCTCATAGGCTGGACTTAAAGACACCTTTTCATTTATCTGCCCTCCTCACCATCATTTAGGTATAATCTATTCAAATTAATTTAAGGATAGATTTGCTTTCCTTTTTTTTCAATCTCCTTAATCAAATTCATTAAAATCATTCAAAATTTCTATTTCGAGATTTTCTTTCTTTCTTTTTTTTTTTTTTTTTTGGCATCACTGCTCTCCGGTGGTGGGAGTAGGAGACCCTGCCCCACTGCTGGAATTGAACCTCCATCCCAGTGGGCCGCAGTCCCGTGCACAACCACTACGCCACCGGGGCTCAGCCCTTTATTTCGAGATTTTCTTAAGTTTTATGTTTGACATGATTGACTTGTGGAATGATATGACACACATATTGGCTCCCAAGTTATGGCAAGTTAAAAAAAGAAAAAAAATGCACAGATCCAGGAATGGGTTTGGGGCTCCCACGAAATCCTAGTTCCAATTTAAGAAGAGTTCGTTCTTACATAATGGCACTGCTACATACTCACTTCCGTGAAATGAACACTTGGCTACAAAGTGTGGAAGAAAGCAGATGGTGCCTGGCTATCAATTAAAAGAGTGTCTGGGGTCATAATGGCTTGTATTTAAACAAGCAGCCATCTAAGTGAGGAGCCAACTAAGTCCAAAGGTAAGAAACTGACCAGCTTGTGTGATCCATGATGACAGTTACAAAATTCATATAGGGTGAGGAGAAAGCCTCAGAGCAAAAATTATGAACACCCAATCGAGGAGGGCTCTGGGGAAAAGTGGGAGCCCGAAGTCCATCTGCAGAGTATCTAGTCAGGCTGAACCATTGGCAGATCTGCTCCAGCCACAGGTAAGCGTCTAAAACAGCTGGATCAACCTTGATACTTGACCAGCTGATCACTCTATAGACTTGAACATCTTCTTCTAGGTGCATCTTCTCTTACTGGTTCCATGACATACATTTCTTCCTTGGATTTTGAATGTTGTTGGGAATCTGGCCCTTCTTATGCATAATTTGTATCTTTGTATACTTTAATGTGTTTTTTTCCTTACTAACTTAGGGCAATTTTGTTTTTTATTGTTTTCTGCTGGGTCTCCCAGCTGTGACGCATAGGTAGAGTGGATGCATCATGAGAATAACTGATACAAGGGGTTATAAGGAATGCAGGGATGGGGGAGTGGATGATGGGGAGGATCAGGAGTAAATGGTGGAGACAGGAGGTGGGAGGAAGCACTGGAATGGATTGTAATCGCATAACTCGTCTCGGTGGGAGGGTGACGTTCTAAAAATTTTTAGTGGGGGGGGGTTGTGATTGTACAATGCTCCTTGATATGACTGAATGATTGAACTATTGAGTTACATGGTGTGTAAATTACTTGTTAATAAAACTGCTAAAAAAAGAATTCTTTCTCTTTTTTAAATCCTTTTATTGGGGCCTCATACAATTCTTTTCACAACCCATACCTAAGTCCATTGGGTGTCAAGCACATCTGTACCTTCACTGCCCTCATCATTCTCATAATATTTGCTTTCAATCTAAACTAAAAAGGGTTCTTTCTTAATACTTTCTTTATTGGGCTGAGCCCCGGTGGCTTAGTGGATGTGCATGGGACTGCAGCCCACTGGGTTGGAGATTTAAATCCAGCAGCAGCTCTCCAGGAGCAAGGCTGGGCCTTCTACTCACCACCAGGGGGCAGTGGTGCGTCCCTAAAATTCTTTCTTTATTGATCTCTTATTGTGTGCTAGCCCATAACCACATCATGACTTATTTACATTTAATAGTATACTTTCTTAGTTACTCATCATTAATTTTTCTCATCTTTTTAATTTTAACTTGAAGTCTTTGTTCTTACTTATTTTCAGCTTGACTGGAATAAGTTCTAAGTGATTTTCTTTAAAACGTTTTAAAATAAAAAAGGCAAAATAAACAAAATGATAGGAAGGTAGATCTATATCCATCTCATTATAAAGGGTTTTCTTGATCCTCCCCAAATATCCTGCCTTGCGGTTCTAGGATCCTCATCTTCAAGGTGAGTTGCTTTTCTCGTTTTTCAGATCCTCCACAAAGGAGTCAGAAGCAAGGTCTTTTTTTGTAGAGGGCCAGTTTGTTTCCACAGACAGGTAAGACCCACATAAGGTGATTAAAGAACTACACATCATCGGCTGTGAAGTCGTAGACTGGGAGCGCAAGAGCTGGATTGCAAGAAGATACCTTACCTGAGAAAATGAGGAGGACCTGACTGCTGAGATGTTAGAGTGTTTTTAAATTTGATTTTCCCCACATAGAAATGAAGTTAATATCTCATTTACATGTATTAGACATCCATTTTTCAGGTTCTCCTGTTGACTCTAGTGCTTAGTTAATTTATTATACAGTAATGGCAAATTACCAACCTTTCATAATAGTGAAACCTACTACTTCATTTAAATTATATTTTAATAGAAAAAAATCTATTAAATGGGTAGCATTCTGTTCTGATAAAAACAGCTCATTGTGTTTGCCTGGGACTTGCATCTTCATTTTTATTTGTTCTACCTATTTCTCCATGACTTTTCTGCTTTTCAACTAACTATTCTACTCAATTAACCTTTTAGAATACATTGGTACTTTTTCACTAGGTTCAACTGAAGGTTCCAATTTGGAGCTTTCTATTGACTTTCAAAAAGATGTTTCAAAGATTGTATTTTTTTTTCTTATGTTCAACTTCTCTAGGGAGCAGTCTGGGAATTTCTGGTATTTAAAAGTATTTTGATACTCTTAGCTCTGGTGGGATGTGCCTGTGTGTTGGGCCGTGATCCTTTGGTGAGCCGTTTGCAATCACCAGCAGCAACTCGGAAAAGAGACTGGGGTTTTTGCTCCCATAAACACTTAGAGGCTCAGAACCCTGCGTGTGAGGGTGGAAGGCGGGGTGGGGGTGGGGGGTGAAGGGTAGCAGGGTCCACCATGAGTCAGTCATCTGAGGAAAGTGAAATGTCAGAAAATGAGTTGACTGGAGGATAGTTATTGAACTTACGGTATGACCTGGTCTAATATTGGTTGATTCCTGATTTCTAAGGAAAAGTCTCTCAACTTCCAGAAGATTCTTATATTTTAAATACATTCTAAAACTCTTGAATACCCTTCCACCTCTAGTTTGGCAGTCAGTTTACTTTGGAGAATTCAGTTTACAAATAATTTCCTGTAAAAACTTCTGCCAAGATTTTTGCCACCTGTGTTGTCTCTATTTGCATAATTAATTTTGTGACCGAAATTTATCGACTCTATTCTATGACTTTATTTTTTGCTTAACTTCAGTTTAGGATTACTTAAAATTTTTTGGTTGTTGAACCGAAATCACTGTTGGCTCTTTCTGAATGTGGATTTCCATGTAACTCTAATTTCTATTTTATTATCCATTTTTATTGAGATTTTTTTGGGGGGCGCATCACTACCCTCTGGTGGTCGTGGGAGCTACCCAGTGCTACTCCTGAGAGCCGCCGCTGGATTTGAACCGCCAATCCCGCGGGCCCCAGTCCCACACTCAACCACTTACACCACCGAGGCTCAGCAAGCTTTTTATCTTAAGGAAGTAAGTAGCCTCGTCAGAGGAGAAGCACTCTGCAGAGCCAGGAAGACTATACTTGCTTACCATTTTTGAAATGGTCAAGAATGATGCACACATAGTGGGTTCTTATTGATTTCCATACCTAATCTTCCCTATTTTGGTCTGCCTGTTAGTCTCACCAGTAAGTGTCTTTCAGTCAGAGAGAGTGTGGAATCACATGACCAGGTGGAAGCCCTAGTCAAACTTTGTAACTTGTAACACAATTGTTCATGACTGAGATTAGATTTAGTGCTTTAACCCAGTACAATTTAACTTGTAGAACTGCTAAAATGTAAAAAAAATCTGATACATGATTGATTTCATTTTAGGAAAAATTGACAGTACCCTAAGGTAATTATCACCACCACCACCCCACACACATTTTATATATTAATATGTAAAAAATGTTTCCTTTAAATGTATCTGTGTGTGTGTGTGTGTGTGTGTGTGTGTATGTGCCTTAGGAAGGACCTTTGTAAACTTCTCAGGATCAAGAAGTTAGGAAAAGTCAACATTTCAGGGTAGAATTTGGGAAGACAAAGGGCAAAGTTTCTTCCCTTCTTTGTTCAAGTCTTAAAACCCTGGGCCCCCGAAGATGGCACATTCATGTCTATCTTCACACTTACTACTACCAAATCAAAATCAAAGTCATAGCCATCAAGTCAATTACAAGTTAGAGTGATACTATCAAACAGAATAGAACTACCAAGGTCTTTATATTTTCATTCCTCATTTTTATTATCTTTAAATGATTTAAACCTCCTGAAATTGGACCTGAAACTGTACACATTTCACTACCCATTATTTCTTGTTAGCTCTTTCCTTGAATTTCGATAAATCTTTCTAGGCATGTGCAACACAATTGTCAGCAATTGGTAAAGACACATGCAGTTAGAATCTGCCTCCTATGTAGGTACCTAAGGAAATCTAATGGGTTTCTAGACTGAATTCTTGGACCACAATGGTACTATGCCTCAATAAATTTATTGTAAGAGCAGTTTACCTTTACATTATACTGCTAAAGACAGATTTCTTTCCTGTGAAAAAATTGATTTTTTAATTCTACTTTCGTCTGATTCTGTAAATGCAAAAATTAAAACTGTAGTTGTTATCTGGGGACTCTGGTGAAGCCCCTATATTTCCTTATAGCTTTATATATCTAATAAAAAGTAGAGTGTTGGCTGAGCCCCGGTGGCGTAGTGGTTGTGCGCGGGACTGCGGCCCACTGGGATGGAGGTTCAATTCCAGCTCCACAGGAGCAAAGGCTGGGACTCCTACTCCCACCACCAGGGCAGTGATGCCTTAAAAAAAATTTAAAAAAAATTGGAGTGTTTTTGAAGAACCTTTCTAACCTCACCACTTGTCTGCCAGTTGCCGTACTACAATTACTTGTGCACTGCTGTGATGCTTGCAGGTATACTCCTGATAATTAGACACCAGTGGGGTCACTCATGATGGACAGGTTCCAGTGGAACTTGCAGCCTATGACAGAGTAGGAAGGAGGATCTGGCATTCCACTTCTGAAAGGATTGACCATTGGAGACTTCATGAATAGCACTGGAATCCTGTCTGATAGAGGTCCAGAGGCTGGATCATTCAGATTGGAAGGCACTCAAAATGTAATTTGAGAAAAACTACCTGCTCAAAGTAGAGTCAGCACTAATGAGGTCGGTGGACTAAAGTTTGGGGGACCTTCATTTTCTGATACAGTACAGCTTTAAGTCAGAAAAAGCTGCAATCATCCATTCATAATTGGAGTGTAAAATATAAAGCATATGAAACTAGGGTAACTGGAGAAATAAAGATCTATATCCTTGCCATGCATGAGCTGGAATACTGTGATGAATATTTTGAACCAGATAATCCTTGTCTGCTAAACTGAGAATGATCATTTTTTTTGAGAATGATAAATTTAAGAGGAATGGTAACTTAGTCATCATAAAAGAGCATTGCAAGATCTATTCTGAAGTGCAGCCTTATCAGTGATAGAATAATATCCATATTCTCATGAAGAAGAAAGACTAGATAATATTATTATTATTATTCAATTTTATACACCAGTCGATACCAAAGACGAGGAGACTGAAGATTTTAATAAATGTTTGTAGTCTGAAATTGATTAAACATACAGTCAAGATGTATTGAGAATTCCCAGTGATTGAAATGACGAGGAAACAAAGATGAAGCTACATGCAAAAGCAGTGCTTCTAAAATGAAAGGAATACCAACTGAAAATTTTCCAAGGAACGGGTGCAGCGATGGAGGTGCTCACTCATCTATGCCTCTAAACTTTGGAAGGGAACTTCTTGGCAACTCCCTGGAAGAGATCTTTATTTGTGTTTGTTCCAAAGAACTATTATCCAACCAAATGCAGATAGTGTAGACAAATATTTTTAACAGAACAGGCAAGCAAAATTTAGCAAAAGATAATTTTTAAAAAACTGCTGCAGCAATACCTTTAAATCTAGTTGTCAGAAATTCAATCTGTACTCAGAAGAGAATGTGGAAGGAGACATCTCACCATCATTGGTAGCTAGATTGTGACTGAAAGCAGAAAATAACCAAAAGACATTTGCTTGTGTTTTATTGACTATACAAAGCAAATGACAGAGAACATTGCCAAAGTTTGTTTGATTTTTTTAAGTGAATACTGTATTTTATATTTTGCAAAATTGTTTTCCATGTTGCTTTATCTTTCATCCTATCTTAAAAAACCCATATATGAAATATGTTTTTCTGTTTAGTTTACTGATCCGTAATGCCTCTGATTATTTTGAAGTAAAAACCTGTCTTCTTTTTGCCATGGGAGAAAAAAATAAACTACGAGTTGGTATTTTTTTCTTCATATTTATGTACATATATATATATAATTTTATTGGGGGCTCTTACATCACTTATCACAGTACATACACTGTGCCAAGTTCCTTTGCCTGCCTGCTGTTGCCATCTTTCTCCAAATCTCTGCATTTCCATTTGAGCCCTTGATTTCAGCTTCTCATCCCTTCCTCTCCTCACTAACCCCCGCCTTACCATCCTCATTACTTTGTAAATTATTATTTTGTCATATCTTACCTTGCCCGGTGACTCCCCTCGGCCACCCTTCTGAAGACCGTCCTCCAGATAGGAGGCTATGTGTAGGTCCTTGTGATTGGCTCCCCCTCTCTACCTCACCTTCCCTCCACTTATCCAGTAACTCCACTCTCCCTACTGGTCCTGAGGGCTTCATCTGTCCTGGGATCCCTGAATATCCAGTTCCCATCTGTCCAGTGAACCTCTTCCAGTCCAGCTGGATTCGTAAGGTAGACTTTGGATCATGAAAGTTGGAGGGGGGAAGCCTTCAAGAAATAGAGGAAAGTTGTATGTTTCATTGCTACTTCACTGCACCCTGACAGGCCTTTCTCCTCTCCGTGACTCCTCTGTAAGCGGGTCTCCAATTGCCCACGAATGGGCCTTGGGTCCCCACCCTGTTCTCCCCCTAAGGGTTTACAAAGCCTTGTGCACCCTATAGAGGTCTGGTATATGAATCATAACCAACACAGTGACAGCAGGATTTTTAATAATCATCAAGTTGTACATGTATAAAATATATAATGATATCCCCTTGAGACTTTAAACTCATCACCACAAAAATATTGGGTTAATCAAATGCAGTTGTGATTGACATAGTTTGTAAAATGTTCTTATAATGAAAGTACAGTTTCATATGCCAGAGTCACATGAATTTGACATTTTCTTTTAATAAAATAATACGGTTTCTTTCAGACTCTTTGTGGAGATTAAGCTCATAAAACTATCCAAAGACATATTACAAAGTATTAAGTCCCTTTTTTCAATTTCGATAAGAATGAATGAATATTTCTGCAAATGTCTTTGTCTAGTCCATATTTTTTGAGGCAAAATGAATAGGAAAAAACCACTTTAATCAGAGAAGTCCTGGATGGGACAATCGATATCCCAGAAGGTGTTTCATTCTTTGTCCTTGATAAGTCACTGTGGGCTTGGTCTTGCCCAGGGTAATTATGTTGAATGACTGCCTAGATTGAAGGGTTAAAATGACTGACACCTTAGATCATTTTTCAAGGGTTGTAATGGATTACACCTTAGGTTATTATCATTTTTCTTAATAATCTTGATCAGAGCATCCTTTTGAAGAGAAGACTCAGTTATGAACATCAGACACAAAATTAACAGCAATAGAAAACCACACAATCTACCATACTTTAAATCCATGCTTATAATTTCTGACGAATTTCATTTTTGAGGAGAAATTTCCTAACAAAGCAGAAACAAATTTTATTTCCCCCTTCTCCACCTCTCAAATATGTAGTCTGCATTTTAGGGGAGTCTTTAAAAAAAACTTTTATTGAGGGTTCATACAGCTCATCACAATCCAAACATAGGTCCATTGTGTTTCAAGCACATCTGTACATCCTCTGCCCTCATCATTCTCACAACATTTGCTTTCCATCTAAGACCTAGGCATCAGCTCCTTATTTCCCCCCTTCTTCCCTGCGACGCCCCCACCTATAAATTCTTGATAGTTTATAAATTAGTATTACTTTGTCTTATCGTACACTGTCCAATGTTTCCCTTCACCCAATTCCCCATTGTCCATATCCCAGGGGAGAGGTTATATGTAGATCTTTATAATTGGTTCCCCCCCCTCTACCCTATCTTCTCCATCCCCCTGGTATTATCTTTCTTGCTACTGGTCCCGAAGGGATCATTTGTCCTGGATTCTCAGGGGAGTCTTCATCCCTAAGGGGAAGAGAGACTTTCTATACATTAGTGTCCAGAGATTGGAAAACCTGACATGGATCCAATCTGAGAGACATCATTTTATTATATGGAGGACTTATGGACTGGGATGAATCACTGTACTCTCTCAGGGAGGGGCAGGATGGACAGGAATTTTTCTGCTGTCCTGGGTGATATCTTTTATACCTGAGACAGGGCTCAGGAGGTGGGCTTCTGAGAAATGCTGAAGATACCCATCTTATGATCCTGATATACTGAAACTACCAAAACTCAGAGAGGGGGTTGTGTTCAGGAAGTAGTCACAACACAACTGGTGTGCTGTGGCACCCTGGCTCTCTGTGGGAAAAGGGTATCATCCTACACAATGCTTTTATACTTATTGGAAACAGCCATTTGTAGAACTCATGTCCCTGCATTTAGTCTTCCATTGATAGGGGGTGGAAAGGGAGAGTTAGACCCAGAACACGTGGAGTCCCATGACAGCACCTCACTTTATGAGCTACATTTCCCAGAACCCCCTTCTACCCCTATGAATGTTCACAAAAATCACTTGCATCAAAGAGAAGCCGTTGAAAAAGTTTGAATGGTTGGATCTTAGATATGCTGGCTGGGTAAAATTGTCTTTTAGAAACTTCCAATAAAATTCTCTTGCATTGCCCTATGTCTTCAAAAAGCAAATGTTTCTCTTGGTAAGACAAGAACTCCAGAAAAATATAGATGACCAATGTTGCTTTTATTTTCTTTATTCCTACTAATCTACTTGCAAGCATATTTTTATAAAGTGAATAGGTGTTAATACCTTCAGCAGTACTCCCCCCCCCACCAGATCTCTTTTTTATTTTGCTATGGGAAATCCCATGTGCAGTTTCGAATTTTGCACTTTAAGATTATTCGTTGAAGAGCAAACAATAATCTGTTTTTAAATGGTCAATAAATTATCATCTCAGTACATCTTAATTTTTTCCCCAGAAGTAATGCAGTGGTGGGTCATGCCCAACATTGTGACTGTGGTTGGTGTGGGTTGGTTTTCAGCCCAGATGACAAAATGACCACACAAAGAACCCAGAGATCGTTACAAAGCTCTGTGCTTTAAAGTTGAGGAAGTTGTGACCCATACAAGTCACACTGTTACCAAGATCAGCTAATGAATGTTTGAGCGGGGGCTAAAATCCCATCTTCTGATGAACCTGCTGATTTATGCTGCTATTTCATATTTGGAGGCAACAGACCTGTGGTTTTGCAAGCGAATTTTCTAATATTAGTCCTAATGGCCACCTCTTGTGCTTACCAAATCAATCAACCTGCTATTGTGTTTATGCCAATTTACTTATATGTCATTATAAGGAGCTTTTAGGAAGTCAAAAAGTGGTTAAATTCCACAGATTCAAAGTAAAAATGGAGGTTGTGCGACCGTACTAAACCTTTCCAAAGATCATTTTGTCTAATCATTTCATCTTAATTCAAGATGAAATAATGTCTAGCCTAATAAGATTACTACTAGGTAGAAATACAAACTTTTAATCACGATTAAAGATTAGAATGCATATGTATTTATTTATAAGCATAAAAGAGCCCAAAGCAACACAGAGATCCAACAGTGAGGGAAAGTCTTAGAGCCTCTTCCATCCAAAGGTTCTCCCTAACCAGCCCCTTTAATGAAAGAGCCACTTTTCATAAGTCACTTGCACTGGTTTCACTCTTTCTGTAATTCCTAAGTGACTTGATTTGTCTTAGTGTCTTTATTGTACATTTTCTAACGTGATCAATTTTAGGCACAGGCAACAGTTCCTTTCAATTAGGCATTCACTCCTGGTGGCAGGGGTTGTTCTGTGTTTCTTTTGTCATTAACTGGAGTTGGGGATCCCACTAAAAACTACAGCCTTCCACAAACCAAGGGCTTTAGAATTTAAGATCCAGTACACCTCTTATTCCACATTACAGACAAGAACCTCTGGGACCCTGTTTTAGCATTCGAGATTATCTCAGAAGACATGAAGGCTTAGGTCTAGCCAGAACTGAAAGGTAGGTCTGGGTTCGTGATAGTGGGGAGTGAGAAAGCCTCAAAGCACCAAAGGAATACCGTGTCTCTCATAGGGGCTATACTGTGCCCTGGTTGACTCATCACTTCCTGTGAGGAGAGGATGTCTTATTGTCTCCAGATGGGTTTTGGGTCTCTGCTCCAACCCGCCTCATTCTCAAAAATATGGTTTTTCTTTTGTTTTGAGTTTTCTCATGCCTGTTACCTGATCCCCTCAACACACCACAATCACACAGGCTGGTGTGCTTCTTCCATGTGGGCTTGGTGCTTCTCTGTTCTCGGGCCACTTGTTTAACATCAAGCCTAACGTTAAGACCCTGTATCAATCCTGCAGGGAGGATGAGCATCACGGAATGAATGCCTGGTTCTTAGAACAAAGTGTTCTTGTGTTGAGGGAGGGCTTTTATGAATTGATATATTTACATGAGTGCGCACCGGTGCTTATACCTCTTTCCATAGTTCTGCTCCTTCGATCTTTCCTCTGTTATCTTTTACTTTCCTCCTGCCCCACCATCATGCTCACCCTTCCTCTGCCTCTTAGTAATTGCTCTCAGCTAGATGGCTGTTGCTCCAACACCCCAGGATCTCCTGGTCCTCCTCACTGCTGATTTTAATTCCCTAGTTGTTCCCATGTCTATGGCATTGTTTATGCACCGCTCTTTTCTCCCACCTCCTCCTCCCCACCACTTCCCTCTGGAACTGTGGATCCCAAGCAAGATTTCTGCTCAAGCTTGCTTTGCCTGCCTATATCTTATATAGACAGGCAAAGCAACAATAATGGAGACAAAGCAAAAGGAATACAAAAGACACTTCACATCTTTGTACTGGAGATTGCTCACCAGGAAAAATGGGCTTTGTCACATCCTCAATTAAAATTGAGCTGAATTTTCTCTGAAGTCACTTCGAGCTCATATACAACTCTTTAAAACTTAAACAAAATACAGCAACAAGATTAAGAGCGACAGACAGGTAGCATTTATGGTCAGTCTTCAGACACTTTAAAATACTCTACATGCACGGTTCATAACCATCTTGGGAAAGAACGACTATGGTATTGAACCTGGCACTGGTCCCGGACAACCTCAAAACCACAGGACTTTGACTGGAACTCATGGAGTTCCGTTTTCAACCATTCCCAAATAGAAGGAACATTTTAAAAGAATAATGTCACACTTAAAAAGGAGGGGAAAGTAATATCCTCTTTAGTCGGCAAGCTCTTTGGGCTCTTCTTCTAACCCTGTTGAAAGCCTGTCATTCATTCATTTGTCATCAGGGTGATCACAGGGAGGAGCTAGGAAACTGTGTCCTTGTTGCACACGAGACACAAGAGGGCGCCCCGGCAAAGCTTATCCTCTGTTTCTGAGCCCTCATTTATCTGCTTGGGACAGCCAGTCTTTATTCCTGCAAGTCACAGAATATAAATAAAGAATAAATCATTACAAATGACATCCTTCCTTGCTGACGCTGCCGGTGTTCTTCAGGCCTGGATCCCGTCTCAGCTCTACGCTGCATTTCAGGGTGTGGGCCTTCGGAAGAAGGAGCACCTTGCTCTAATGCTCCAGATGGCTGTCATTGCAGTCGCAGATAGAAGGAGGCATGATCATGAGGGCGATTTTATCTAAATCGGCTTTTAAAAGAAATCTCTCATGAACTATCCCTCTGTCGTCGTCTCACACTGCTATCTCATGTGGTTGAAAATGAGAAAGCGTTAAAGGAAGATATTGTTTAGGCTTCAACCGATAGACTTAATTCAGAACCACAGTCAGCAAGTTGATTCCAAATCATAACTGCCCTACAGGTCAGGGCAAAACTGTGCCCCCGGGTTTCAAAGGCTACACATCTTTATCAAAGCCGAAAGCTACATCAAAGGGGCAGGAGGGTTAAAATGGGCCACCTTTCAGTCAGCAGTCTCGTGCTTAACAACTGCACCACCATCGATCCGAGGGGAGAGTCAGTAACACAGACTTGCTGGGCTTGCTTAGTGTAAGGTTCCACTGGTTAGAGGCCGGGAGGCAGCAAGAGTAGTTTTGCATTGTGCTTAAACAACTGTCAAATAAAGGGCACTGCCAGGTACCCAGGAGAAGCCGCAAGCTGTGAATTAAAGAGGGTGTTGTTGAAGCCTCTTGGAGGGTGCGGGCCAGGGGGAATACACGTTCAAGTCTCAACGAAGGAGAAGTTCTGCGCGCAGCCCGTGGCCCATCTGCTCTCTGGCTACGGCCCACCCGTCAACAGTTTCTTTGCCTGCTGTGCTGACACATGACATAGAGCTTCCCAGGCGGCAATGTTTGTTCAGAACAAAGAAGGTCAAGGTCTTTACATTGATTACAAATGAATGAATGGGAACCTCTGATTGGGAAACAGCATGCTGTGAATGGCTTCTTTTCAGTTTACTAATCGTAATTCATTTGGTGAAAACCATCTGAAAATGAGTAGAGTACTTGAAACCCCACTCTTCACAACGAGTCCACCAGCTGTGATGAAGTTGACTGACTCACGGTGACGGTGACCCCATATGCATTAGAGGAGACTTGTGCTCTGTGGCACTTTCAGTGGCGGTTTTTTTTTTTTTTTAGAAGTAGGTTGTCAGGATTTCTTCCAAGGTGTGCCTGGCTGAGTTCAAACCTCCAACGTTCTGGTGAGTAGCCCAAGATTGAGCAGGAGAGGGACAGCTCTTGGGCTTTCTCTTTTGCACGGCTGTGCTAATATTGAATTTGCCTTGCAATGAATGTACTTTGGTATTGGGTGAAATGTTAAGAACCTCTATAAGGGCCGAGCCCCGGTGGCGTAAGTGGTTGAGTGCGGGACTGTGGCCCACGGGCTTGGTGGTTCAAATCCAGTGGCGTCTCTCAGGAGCAGTGCTGGGTAGCTCCCAAGGCCACGAGAGGCAGTGATGCCTCCCCTAAAACAACAAGCAAACAAAAAAAACAGAAAAAGAAAAAAAAGAACTGCTGTAGCTGGCTAGTGGACAAATAATTTCAGGGGATACTTAACCTCAGAAGAAATAAAAATGATTATTTTTGCTTCTAAAATTTAACGAAAGCTACTTTTGGACTGAGGGTTGAGGGGTAGGTGAAGGAGATCGCTGTCCTCAAACATTCCTACATTTTTCTCTTTGTAGCTTCCTCTCTTTCCCTCTCCCATGTGCTTTTTACCCCGCCGTCTGTGGTCGCTGGGTGTGGCAGACAGCTGCCAGCTAAAAGGTTGGCAGTTTGAGTCTTTCTCAGACAAAAGGCCTGTGGATATCTTTCAGCAAAATCAGCCATTGGAAATAGCTGAGCATCATTCTGTTTTGACATATATGTGGGATCACCATAAACCAATGAAAACCACTTAGTAAGTATGTATTTTCATTATAGAGTGCTGCTGTAACAGAAATGCCACAAAGGGATGGCTTTTAAAAAAAAAACAACTTTATTTTCTCAAATTTAGGAGGATAGATGTCTGACTTTACAGCGCCATAGGCTTTCTCTTCCCATTGGCTCATCGTTTCTGAAGAAGGTCCTTCCATCCTTTCAGTATCTGCAGGCTCAGCATTCCTAGATATCTTCACGCATTTTGGCATCACTGTTTCTCTACATCTAGGAAGCCCCTGGGTCCCATGCATATACTCTGTTCCCAGTTTTTCTTTCTTGGTGAAGTTAGTCTCTCTCTCTCTCTCTCTCTCTCTCTCTCTCTCTTTCTTGCTCTCTCTCCCTTTCCCCCTCCCTCCCTCCTACTGTTGTAAGATAGAGGTGTTGTAGGCCACACCCCAGGGAAGGTCTCCTGACATCCATTCAGGGCTGTAATAGGATTAAAGATGTTACATTTCATCCCTAATCTTTATGCAGCTGATTTGTATATCCCACCAGGCAACATTATGGACTCTAGACACAGAGGATCATCACATTACTGTAACATGACGCCTTTACATAACTGTCAAACAACTGTGATTTATGACCCAGCCAAGTAGACACATAACTTCAATACCCTACATATTTTCTGCTTTCTTCTTGTCCTTTTCCAATTTGTCTTTTATTCCTTCTTCTCCCTTTCATCCCCATTTTTCATCTTTATAGTTTCCTTTCTGTTTCTCCCTTTATTTCGTCATAAGGATTTTCCAGTGGTTTGTGGAGCAGTACTGAGCCCCACTACTAACCCGAGGACATACATGTGTTATTCTTAGACTAACTATTAGCTAGGCAGCCTCAAAATGATTGATTCAAACTTGAGGATTTCCAAACTTCTTGAGATGTTTCGAAGAGATGAAGAAGATGATGTTGTGGAGTCTTCTCTAGGCTTTTTAGAACAGATTCACCAGTTATACAGTTTGAGACCAATCATGAGAATTGCTGTAATGGAGTGAGGAATAATTAGGACAGACTCTGAAGTCTGTGCTGTCCCCTGCCCTTTCCCTCTCTCTCCCAGACTCTGATGGAAGGAAGAAGATATATTATTGGAGGCAACACAGGGAGTTTTTTTTCAGAAGATGAGTAGAAACCGTGCTGATCTTGGAGAGTCTAGCACACAGATTACTTAAAAATATCACTTTTCGTGAGTGAATGATTAAAAAAGTAGTGAGGTGGGGTGGACCTGGGATGAGAATCTGCCTGAAAGATCACTTAGTCACTCACCCACTGCTGAGAGTTGATGCCAACTCAGCTTGTGTTTTTTCTATGTGCCATCAAGTCAGTTTCTATGCCTGGTGACCTTATGCAGCATAGAATGAATGAGACCCTGCCTGGTCCTGGGCCATCCTCCAGATGATTCCTATGTCTGAGCCCATGCTTGCAGCCACTCTGTCAATCTGTGTCCTCCAGGGCCTTCCTTGTTTTTGCTGCCACTCTACTTTACCAAACATGATGTCTGATGTCTTTTCCCAGGGACTGGCCTCTCCTGACAACAGCTCCAAAGGATGCAGGATGAAGTCTTGCTCTCCCTGCCTCTAGGGATTGCTCCAGCCTTACTTCTTCCAAGACAGATCACTTGGTCCTCTTTGTAGCCCAGGGTCCTTTCAAGATGCTTTTTATGCCAACTCAAAGTGGCTCTAAATACAACCCAAAATAATCTTTAGTATTTTGACAGATACTTCTTAACTTAGAACGGTTTCTAGGTGAAAAAAAAAAAGTCATCGATCTCAAGCGTTTAGCGTTTGAATCTTAGTAGAACTACTTTAAGATGAAACAGCTAGGGGTTGAGCCCCGGTGGCTTAAGTGGTTGAGTGCGGGACTGCAGCCCCCAGACTTGGCGGTTCAAATCCAGCGGCGGCTCTCAGGAGCAGCGCTGAGTAGCTCCCACGACCACCATAGGGCAGTGATACCCCCAAAACAAAAAACAAAACCAAGATGACACAGCTTGCCATGGCTTCTTCTGCAGTCACCTCCCAATCAGCCAACACTCTTGTTCCTCCATAAAAGCTCTGACTGCTGCTTGTCCTTTACAGGGAGCCAGTCCTTGACAAGGTGAATGCAAAGGCCAACAAGGTGAATGCAAAGGCCAACCTTCCAAAAAATTGTGGGAAGATTCCATTACCGTTTCTTTCAAACATTCCTAAAACTTTTGGAAGGCCTTCCTTGAGCCTCAACGTTCCCTTCTTTCCTTAAAATTCTTCTAGTTCCATGTCATTGGGGTGAACTCCGGGTGATAGCGCCAGTTGGTATCTGACTAGCTTCTGTAAGGCATCAGTCAACCTAGGCTGCTCTCTGGCCACTTGCCTAGTCAGAGTGGCCTGAGCAGCTTGCTGCTGCCAATCTGGGCCCGAGGTGCGAGGGCTGCTGCCTGTGCTGGGATCCCGGGAGGACAGCATGCTGCCTCAGCTGACTGCAGACACCCGACAGCTGCATCTGATCGGGCAGCGTGGGTTTGCTGTTAGAAGCCAGGGAGGTTTCCACCATCCTCAAATGACCATCAGAGCATCTTAAGGAAGACAAGCAAGACGAGGGCTACATTGCTCTCATCGTAATGCATGACCAGCTCTGTTGCAAGAGCTCAGCCATTAGCTCCGTGTTTCTTGTTGAAAATTAAAGCCATTGCCCTTTCTCCACAAAGATGTGCTCTCTGATATTTATCATCATCGAAATGACTGTCTTCAGCATTGGTTCGGACTCAGATTTCAAGAATGAACATTTTTCTAGACATATTCTTACTTGTGGAGGATTGTGATGATGTTTTTCTCTGTTACTGTAGTTTCTGAGAAGGAAGCCCAAACCCAAGTTTTGGGGTGGCTAGCCAGCACTTTTCTTACTGCTCCTGGGGAAAGGCTCTGGGAGGGGTGAGGCCACACGGATCTGACACACCCTCTCCACTTCTCAAAGCAGCAGAGTTTTCAGGGTCATCACATCTTTTCTTTAGTTCTGGTCAGTGCCTGGAAATCTAAAGCCACTTATTTCTTTTGGACGAGACTATGTAGTAATTCCTTTTGCCCAGGGAAGCCTATTTATTCACTGTGGTCCCCTCTGGTTCCTGTGTGACATGCATCCTCCCTAAAAAGCAGAACAGAACTGACCCAGATCCTAGACTGTGATCTTTTAAAAAATATGGTTACAAAATCATAGAAAGTTTTATTAAACAAAGGTATCGGCTGAGCCCCGGTGATGTAGTGGTTGTGCGTGGGACTGTGGCCCACTGGGATGGAGGTTCAATTCCAGCAGAGGTTCCACAGGAGCGAAGGCTGAGCCTTTTACTCCCACCACCAGGGGCAGTGATGCCCCCCAAAAAGCAACAAACATATCAAAATGGGAAGCTATTATATGGATTTATTTTAAGCAGTTTTATTAGCCTGTAATCCACAAATTGTACAACTTCATAGTTCAATATATTAAGAAAGTTGCACAAGCATCCACATAATACTCATAGTTTTTAGCTTCATTTCCCTCCCAAATCTCTCTTGCCATGCATGCCCTGAAGTTATTGTCGCTATAGAATTACCTATCCTGGATTTCATATGTGGAAGAATGTGTTTTAAAAGATAATAAAAAATAACTGGTAACAAAGTTAAACAGAGAAAACTTCACTCTAAAGAAAGCAGATAACATGGCAGACATAGTTAGCTTATAATGAATACCTGGTCATTTGATCTCCCTTTTGACCCATTTTAAAGTTGTTCAAGTTTTTAATATTTTCTGCTCTCTTTTGGATCAAGGTTCTTCCTCTTTTGCTTTGTTATTAGCCCTGTTTCTTTTTATTTTGTTCTTGTATTTTTTTTCAGCATATGAAATCCGGGGTGGGTGAGTATAAGATCAATGATTTCTTGGGGGCCTGACAGGGGCGGTTGGGGGGACATGGGCAGCTAATAGCAATGAGTACTAGAAAGAAGAAATGATTCTAAAATTGACGTAGTAATTATTGCACAGCTTCTCTTGATACAAGTGGACTGCTGAATTCTATGATATGTGGCTCCAGTACCAATAAAACTAAAAAAATCAATAAGGGGAAAAGGGAAAAAAAGTAGAAAATATTAAAAACTAGAACAAAGTTAAAATGGGTCAGAAAGAAGATGAAATGTGAAGGTGTTTTATGGGGGCAGCTGGCTGGGTCTCTTCTCCTTGGGAGTGACTAGGGGTTCAAAGGACTGAACTTTTGGTCAGCCGAGCACTTAACGATTAGGTCATCAAAGCATCTTCATAATATTTACCTAATCCTTAATTTTGACCCACTATCACATCTATTCCAATCTGACATATGACTGAATCCAATGTCATGGTCCTCACGACAGCCATCATGCTCCAGTCCATTATTGAGACTGTTGCGCCAATCCACGGGCAACCTGGGTCTCCTCTGCCCTTGTTGACTCTACTTCACCCAACAGACTGACTTCTTCAGCAGTCGATCCCTCCTGACGGTGTGCCCGAAGCAAGTGAGTCAGACAGTGTTCCCTTGGGATCCATAAAATTGATGGGCGACTTTTAAGAAGCAGATTGTTAGCCATTTCTTGCTGGTCTGTCTTAGCCTGTTTGCTCTACTGAAACCTGTTTGCTCTGGTTGGCCCTGCACATGTTTGAAATACTGAGGACATAGCTTCCAGTATCATAGCAACATGTAAGCCATCACAGTAAAACAACTTGATACACGGCGGAGTAATGAAAAGTACCATTTTGTTTAAATATTCAGAATGACCCCTATGAGTTTTATACCCCTTATTGACAGGGAATCAGGGCACTCTATGCTAGAATAGAAGCCTTGGCGTCTTGATAATTGTTTGTAAGTGTGTTATTGAGGAGAGACAACTCTTGTTATCTCCTTGGGCCCATTTCATCAGCTTTCATTCTACTTCTTCAGTCACATCTCCATGGAGGAAGACCAGCAAGTTGTCATGTCAAGTAGCCTATGACATGGCAGGCCCAATTTATGCCTGAAAGTTGTTGATAGGCTATGAAGACATAAGGTCTGGGGATACAAGAAGTGGCAATGAAGCAGAACAATGAAAGGAGACAGTGAAAAGATATAGAGGGAACAGGAAACAAAGTGCTCGTGGTGCACGTGGGTGGCTATGTCGGGCCAGGGAGCGTGAACCAGTTATGAACTGTTTAAAAGTCACTCAGCATTCCCATTGTGGACCATGTCCATGGCATTTGGCAGGTGAACTTTGCTGGTTTTCCTTTTTCTGAAAATTCAAAAGAGATCCATCAATTGGATGAAATAGATTGAACCTTAGAAATGTCCTACCTCACTCTCCAAGGGGATGCTTGGGTGTCTTCTAGCTTTTCTTGTCACGGAAGTGTAGGGTCTCTCCTTCATGTGCTGGGAGAGAATGCTGACATTTTAGATGCCTCCCTAGGACCCCCGAGGCACTGTGTGGTGGATGTTGTAGATGGAGATGTTATTGTCTGGGCAGATCAATACAGCTGTTTCAAAGATGAGTTTTTGATGTAGTTCTTGATCATGTACTCTATTGAATTATGTAGGTATTTTATGACCCTTGGAGTTGTTTTTCTTTTCATTTACCCATTTTTGTAATGAAAGAATCAATTTGTGTTTCAGTGGTTTTTATCATAAGACTATCTCCATTTGCTGGAAAACTCTTATTACTCTCAACTCCAGTTATTGATTAAACTATATCAAAATCTCTGAGTGTCTGATCTTAATCTAGAAACTGTATTCTGGGATCAGGGACACTCTGATTTGATAGACTGGCAGAAGGCATATGGACAGGTATTCTTTATCCTGAAAGCATCAGCATCATAGGTTGGAAAACTTGTCTTTCAAGGACTGAAATGCAACCTTTTTTCTAGATTTGTTTATTTTTCACTTCTTTACTCTTACTGTTTAAAATTTTGTGGTTATTTGCATACTGTTCACCTTTGTGTCCCTCTTTACATTTTTTCTTAAAAAGAAAACTCCCCTCAATACTATGGATTTTATTTTAAGCCAATTCAGATGATGGAAGCATAATCTCGTCAATGCTTTGGAGACCAGTAGAATAAAATTTTCATTGAAATTACCCCTCTGCCAAATGAATTTTCCATGTACAATCCATTGTTGAGGTTACTGCATATTTCCATGATAAGTACACATTTTAATGGCAAGTTCCTTGAACTCCAGATAAGCAGTTATTTTTAAAAATTGGTCTTGACATGTGCTTTAGGTTTTAATATTATCTTTTATATTTCTCAAATAGTCTCCCATTGCTTGTAAGTTCCCATTACCACATAGAGAGACATACTCCAGGCATTCCTCGGTGAGCTTGAATTTATTTCCCAGGGAAACAGTTGTGAGGAGGATGTGTGAGAAGAGTCCGGGCATCGTACCTCTGAGGGCCTGCCTGCTGGAGACTAGTCCTACAAGGACCACCTCTGTGTTCTCATGTCTAGAATGTCTCTCGTCAAAGAATTTTACCATGTCTTAGATGGGCCTTTCTATTATCTCAATTCTGAGTGACCTTGATGGAATTGCAGCTGTTCCTGTCGGTGTCCTGGACATCCAAGGCCTTCCTATGGGCTATGAGTTACGAAGTTAAAGCCAAGACGAGGTGCATGATGATGAAGAAGGCTACAGATGGGAAGTAGCGCTACATCTGACCCGGTGAACAGTCAGAGGATTTGTGCTTTGGCCCTTGTCCACGTTATCCCTTGCCCAGCCTTTTGGGCCTCTACCCAAGGGCCTCACGTCCAGTAGAAGATGCAGTGAAAGTCCCCCTGAGTTACCAACGTGGCCTTAAAGGTGTACAGACGTGACTGGGCCGCTCTGCACTCTACAAGGCGGAGCCTCGGCACAGTAGGCTGGCCTCTGTCTCCCTCTTTCATCTTCAAGATGAGGGGAGTGAGCATCTGGGACTGTGAACAACAGTCTGTGAAATCACTTTGTAAGTAACTATGCGGAGAAGGTCTGAGTTATAAGCACCATTTCCCCAAAGATGGGGCAGTTCTTGCTTTAGGGCCTCATGACTGATTGTCTCTGTCTTAGTCAATTGTTTTTGTTTTAAGCATTTAAAATCGGAATATCTTTAGGTATATAGCAAAGCTACAAAGACAGTACATAGAGTTACCAGATCGTTCACCCCATGTCTTCCAATGTTAACAGATTATGTAACCATAGGACATTTGTCAAAAGTAGGAAATCTGCATTAATACTTTCCTGTGGAGTACAGTTCTCATTTCTGTACACATTTCACCAGTTTTCCCCTTTTCTGTACACATTTCACCAGTTTCCCCTTTTCCATCTCTGACAATCCAGACATCACATTGCGTCTAGTTACCATGCCGTTTTGGTCTCCTCTGTCCTGTGAAAATCCAATGTCGTTTATGAATGGGAAGTATTTTGTCTTGCTCATCATGAAGGGGGTTTCAGTTCATGTCATTTTAATGAAAACCCCCATATCAGTATTAAAAAAAGGGGAGAAATATTTAGGGCTCATATTTAATTTCTTACATTTTATTTTCTACTGGTACTGTTAATTCACAGGGGCTTTGGTGGAAAATGCCACTTATTCATCAGAGAACAATCTGCAGAAACTTTCTGGTACTTGCTGCATCTGCATGATGCCACTGATGGATGTTTTAAGTACTTTGTAAGTACATGCACTTGAGGATGCCTACAATATCAGCAAACCAAGAACAAAAGCCCATAGTAGTGCTGTGGGCTTAGAAGAATGTGTAACTGAGGTTTCAGAGGCTTTGTTTTATACAACTCTTCATTCATGATTTAAACACTAGAGGAGTACTCATCTAAATTACAAAACTGAAAAGGTTGAAAAATCGGAAGGATAAGACTTCCCAGTTGTAAAGCATGCTAGGAATACCTCTATGGAACTTTCAAACAACACCTCAAGCTGTCAAAGAAAATGGGTTTAAGCCTTAGATCAAACTACTCCTGCAAATTATGCCTGAACAAGGTGGGGTCCTTATTGAGGGAGAGAGAGGCTGGAGGAAAATTTAGAATTGAAGCTCCAAAATTGGCATCCCGTTTTTACCTTAAGGGGAAAAAGATCCAATTTTTAGCACTACTAAGTAAATCTCATATACGTAAGATATGTTATTGGGAGAGATTGTCCCCAGAAAAGTACATCGTTGTTGGTAAAGTACCAGGGCAATGAAAAAGAGGCAAACCCAGGTGACCTCTGTGGGCTATTTGTCCCAGCTTAGGAGTGATGACATCTAGGAGGTAGTGTGATGTGCCTGTTCATGACAGCCTCTTGTTAAACAGGCTCGGTCCAGTGACTGCAACCAGGAGTGCCAACCCACTGATTGTGAGGCTGGCCTAGGACCAGGCAGTGCTTCCTTCTGTTGTGCATAGATAGGATTGTTAAGAGTGAGAACAACAGTAAGGAAAAAATTCCCCCCAAACAAAATCCCATTGCCTTTGGGTCAATTCTGACCCATAGCAAACCTCTAGGGTTGTACACATTCAATATTTATGGGAGTAGACAGCCACAGGTCTTTCCCGTGGAGCGGCTGGTGTGTTTGAACAGCTGACTTCACAGTGAGAAGTCCAACACCTCACCCACAGCACCGCCAGGCCTCCTTTCGCAATTGTGACAAGGCACTACAACACATTTAAAACAGTGCAGCTCAAATAGATGACCTCATCAAAGACTTGTTAGCTAAATCATTTCCACGTGCTGCACATAGTAGGCAGTTTGAAACTACTGGTGACTCCATGGAGAAAGAGATGGACTTTCTTTCCACAGTTAGCATCTCAGACACCCAAAAGACGGCTGCTTTACTCAGTCCTCTATGGTCGTTATGAGTGGTCACCAACTTGCTGGTAGAGCATGGTTTCATTTTTATTTTAAAAACCCACACATACTTCACCCCATTGTAGCCATCAGAAGTGCTAAAGGTATTATCACTTTAAATGAGATACTAAAAAAGCAGTCAAGCTTGTTTCATCAGAAGCTAGAATGCTGCCATGTTATTATAAATACTCAGGGTCCGTTCCAAGAGCCATTTGCATGTGACTATTGACTAAAACCTCTCTTCAGATCTCCCTTTCACCTTAATTTTCTCTCACACAGAGATATAAAACGTTTGATTGGAAATATCCATCTCTGTGTTCATATATCTGCCCTGTCTGATGGCAAGCTATTTTTGGGGTGGGGGTGGGTGGGGGAGGAGACAGCTTACAAATTTATTTGGCTTCGGTGAGTCCCAAGGCCAAGGGCCCAGGCCTGGCCAGGGTGACAGGAAGGCATCTGGGGTGCTCTGGCCCACTGTGTCCCTAGGAGAGAGAGGGGCCAGGCACTTATCCCTGGGGCGGGGGCCATGGGGGCGGGACTTGGTCAAACGTGCTAGTGATAGCTTGAAGGCACCCTCCCCTCTGCCCAGCACCCCACCCCCCGCCAGGCAATTCCCTGAGACAGGCTCTGGTCCCTGTAACTAGCTGGCTACAGTGTCGGGACCCCGATGGGGCAAGCTATTTTTTTTTAAATGATTTTGTATTGTGAATTGAGTGGAGGTTTTGCAGAATAGATTTCATGAAGGCCATGACAAACGATTACAGATTTAACATTTGGAAAAGGTGATCTGGGACAGTCAGTGGTAGGCTGAGCTGTTTCTGGGGCTGAGCTAGTGGGAAAGTCAAGTCCCAGCTGTGGGCCTTATGTGTTTGTCACCTGGAAACATTTGGTGCTAGACCTTGAGTGCCCTGGCTGAGGGTTGGTCTGCTGTCATAATGGCCGATTACCTGCTAACACTGAACTAGGAAATTATGAACAGAATTGACCAGGGAGCTTAGACTTTCCCCATTGAGCTCTTACTCTTTATTCCTCTTTAAACGAGCCCAATAAAAATAAGTAAATAGATGGATAACAGAAATGTGGGTGAAGAGAGACATTAGTCAATGTAAGACATGAAAAAGATAATAATTTATAAATGATCAAGGCTTCATGAGGCAGGGTGGGGGAAGGAGGAGAAAAATGAGGAGCCGATAGCAAGGACTCAAATAGAAAGAAAATGTTTTGAGAATGATGATGGCAACAAAGGCACAAATGTGCTTGGCACAATGGATGGATGGAATTTGATAAGAGCTGTTCAAGTTCCCGATAAAATGATTTTTAAAGGGTAATTCAGAGGCCTTGAAAAAATAAATAAATGAATAAGCACAATAACTGAAACACCTTCCAGCTCATTTGGGCTTATCATTATTGAAAGATGTAACTAAGTTGTTTTCAGTGCTTCAAGAGCAATTCCTCTCACCTGGTAGGTAGCAACAGATACATCTGGAATGCCCTCTGCTCCTTCCTTCACAATTTTCTCTAAGACCCATCATGAATAATTAGATAATGCATGATGGCCCAATATCGTGTGGACTTGGAAGTCAGACCACAAATAAGTGTGTGTGGGGGGGATGGGGTGTGTACAGTGTGAAGAATCACTCACACTGTTCCAGAAGTTATGGAAAGGACTGGGACACATTGACTAAGGGGACCATTCTGTCAGCTGGTCTAACGGACTCACAAAAGTCTGGGAGTTTCCATGTATAGTATTCTGAAGAATTACCTTCTGGTTTTGTGCTTCTTCTAGTATTGAATTCCTCAGGCAACATGTAGCAACAGTGGGGGCAGAATACCCTGCTATCACGAGCAAGCATCTTTTGCAGAATCAGTATGGACATCACTGCCCGCTACAGCTATAGTCCTGACTTTAAAACTTTGTGTCTGGGCATCATCTGTGCTGAGACCACTGGTGTCACCATCTGGGAATCTTAGAATTCTGTGTGGCGAATAAGTGCCAGGAGACTTGTGGTCTTTGGGGGCCACAGAAGAAGAAAGCTCATAGTTGAAGTGAGTCATGGCTCTGTGACTCTTTTCTATCTACTTTACACTTAGGTGTACAGAATTATTTCAACTCTCCTTTCTCCCTTTATTCCCAATTGTAATGGTCAGGTATGAAGTCAGATAATGTGTGTGTGCACGCATACACGTACAGGTGACCTCTGTGGGCTATTTGTCCCAGTTTCGGAGTGATGACAGCTCGGAGGCAGTGTGATGTGCTTGTCCATAACAGCCTCTTGTTAAACAGGATCTTCAGATCATTTTGTTCTTCATGAAACCTTACACGACTGTGGGCACATTTAGCCAAATGAAACCAAAGGAAACCAAACCAAGCAACAGAAAATAATTAGAGAGTAGTAATGAATGGCGATGTGCATGGAATAGGATGATTTATACTAAATAGACAAAATTAACAAATGACTTACTAATGAACATCAGAAAAATCAAGGAGAGTGTGGAAAATGGAAATTAAGTGGCATCTCAGTTTTCATCTTCCCTGATGGTAAGATGAGGATAAAGGACATCAATATGTAGTAGAAAAGAATCACAAATTAAATTTGAGGTATCTATGGGAAAATAAATTGCACTGCAATGTTACATAACAGTTCATTTTTGCATCCCCTAAATACTATCAGCCAGATGCTGGGCATGGTGCTTGCTGAGACAGAGATAAACAAGTCCAATGTGTACAATGATACCAAGGACCTTTCATCAAATACCCAGAGGTGATTGCAAACAGTAGAAGGTACAATGAAGAGAAGCATAAGGGTTTAAAGTCACCCCTGACTTATCTGGGGTGAGGCGATCTCCTAAGGAAGAGACATTGTGTAGAGATCAGAAGAATGAATAGGAAGTAACAAGTAAAGGGACAGAAAAGAACCATCCTTATAGAGAGAACAGGCAGCCTGTGCAAACAAAGGTCCTGAAAACAAACAGAGCTGGAGCTCAGAGAGGAGAAAGAGGAGGGGTGAAGAAGCAATGAATTAAAGATTCTGGAGAAAGGGCACCATTTGAGTTCTTGGAGCATGTTAAGGGATTTTAGGTTTAAGACCATGAAAGCCATCAATATCCAAACACAACATATTTTTGTTGATGTATAACATTTAGAAAAGTGTCCACTTGGCTTGATGACCTTACCAAGTGAGCATATCATGTAACCAACACTCAGATCAATCAAAAGTTCATTATTAAACAGAAGCCCCATTTTTGTTTCTCCTTCTGGTGACTAGTGAGTTCCAAGGTCCTCCAGGACTATAACACCAATACATCAATTCTGTTCATATTTGAGTTTTATATAGTAGAATCATACACTATGTATCTTGGTTTGCTACAACTGCCATAACAGAAACACTATAAAGTGGATGACTTTTAAAACAAACATTTATTTTTTCATTGTTCTGGAGGCTAGAAGTAAAAAATCAAGTCTTCGACATATTAATTCTTTCTGAGAAACTAGGTTTCCTTTCTGGTTTCTTGGTAATAACTGGCAGTCTTGCTATTCCTACATTTGTAGATGTATCATTGGTATTCATTCTATGAGTGTGTCTCTGCATCTTTTCTACTCTTTTTTTTAACTCAGTAGTTACTACATTTCCTACCTAAATTAACACAAACAAAACAAAATTAACACAAACAAAAACCTCAACAGATTCGTAATAAAAGAAGCAATAGATCAAGCCATTAAGTTACTTCCAACATAGTACAAGTTCAGCTGGCTTCAGCAGGAATTCTACCAATCACTCACAAAAGAGTTAACACCAATTCTACTCAAACTATTCTAGAACATAGAAAAGAGTGGCAAGCTCCAAAACTCATGTACTCAAGCAAATATAACCCTGCTACCCAAACTAGGCAAAGACAATACCAGTACAGAAAATTACAGATGATAGATTATTCTAAAATCTATCAATTTTTTTGTAGGACCCCAGCCCATGGAATCCAGCAAATATAAAAAATAAGATAATACACCATGATCAAGTGTATTATACCAGATATACACAGATGGTTCAAGATTAGACAAGTAGTCAGTGCAATCTATCATCTAAATAATATAAAAGAAAACCACATGATCCTATCACTTGATACAGAAAAGGTATTTGACAAAATCCAACAACAATTCCTGATTTAAAAAAAAACACTCAGCAGAATAGGAATAGTAGAGAAATACCTTAATACATAAAAAACGAATATATACAGAAAACCAACAGCTGAAAACTTGTTCAATGAGGAGACGCTGAAAGCACTCCCCTTGTGAATGGGAACTGGACAAATATGCCCTTTGAATACTCTGTTCAATACTATGCTAGAAGCCTTATGGTTATTAGACAATAAAAAAATATTAAAGACATCCAAATTGACAAAGAAGTAAAACTCTTTCTATAGGAAAATGACATGATTCTATATGTAGAAACCCCGGAAGACAAGAAATTTGGAAATAATTGAAAGATTTGGTAACATGGCAGGATACAAGATGAACCAACAAAAATCAATCAGATTCTTGAGCTCCAAAAAGGAGATAAAGAAAACAAGCCAATTGTAATAGCCCCATAAAAGATAAAAGAAACCTGACGAAAGAAACAAAGAACACTACAAAACACTACTAAGTAACCAAAAGAGACCCACATAAACGGAAGACTGTTCCTTTGTCATGAATCAGAAGATATGGCATTATGAAAACATTAGTACTACTTGAAGGAATCTACAAATATAATACAATTGCAATCCAGATCCCAGGATTATTCTTTAAAGAAATGAGAAAACCAATTTTATATGGAAAGGGAAGAGACCCAGGATAAGCAAAGCACTATTAATATAGAAGGCCAAGCAGGAGGCTTCTCAGCTCAAACCTCAATACCATACTCCACAGTCGCAGTATACTGGTACCAGTATGATGATGGATACATAAGCCAATGGAGCAGAACAGAGAACCTAGACATCCATCCATCCACCTACAGGTAACTGATTTTATTTTAAAGGGTCAACATATCTTAAGTGGGAAATAGAAAGTCTTTTTTAACAAATGATGCTGTTGAAATTGGATATTTATTTGCAGAAGCATGAAGTAGGACTAAATGAGTTCCAAATGGGTTAAAGAACTAAATTTAAAACCTTTAGAGGGAATCAATGAAAAAATAAGGACAAACTTAAAAAGCCTAATACATGGCATTAACACACTCTTGAACATAACGAAAAACACATGCTCACACAGCAGAAGCATGGGCCTACTAAATATAAGGCATTATATACGTGAAAAGACTTCATTAAAGCAGTATAAGAGACTGAAACAAATTTTGGCAATGTTATATTAGACAAGAAACTGATCCCTAAAATGTATGTAAAACAATGCCTCAACAAGAAATGCTGAATAATCCAATTAGAAAATGGGCAGAGGACATCAACAGACAGTTAACCAAAGAAGACATCCAGGTGGGTAACAAACATAAGAAGAAATTCTTGTGATCACAGATGCAAATCCACTGTGAAATACCACCTCACACTGGCACTGATAGCAAAGTTAAACAAAGACAAGAACAATGCTGGAAAGGGTGCAGAGAAATTAGAACTCTCATACACATTCGGTGGGACTAGGAAACAGCACAGTCACTGTGGAGAGTGGTATGACACTTTCTCACAAAAGAGAACTACTGTATGACCCAGAAATTCCTTGACCTGCTATATACCAAAAGAAGTAAGCATCACATCACAAGCAGACATATTCATACATATGTTCATTGTAACACCATTCATCATAGCCAAAAGATGGAAATAACTTAAATACCCCAAATGAAACAATGGAAAAATTAACTTTGGTACATATACACAATATTATGGCGCTCTAAAGAATAATCATGCAATGGTGACATATCTCATAGCTTGGATTAATTTGGAGAACATTCTGCTGCATGAAATTAGATGTCAAAGATGGGAAGAAAGAGAAATCAATAGGCTAGAGGTTGGATATGTGTTATCTAGAGTGAAGAGTGAGATAGTATTTTATAAGAGGAAGAAGAGAAAAACAAGGGCGGTGGGGAGGTGGAGGTTAGGCGTGGGGGCGGCCATGGTAAGCTATTGTGAGGTGTCATAATTAATTTAACTTGTTGAATATAAAAGTATCTGAAATGTAAACTCCCATCTAATTCACACATACACACACACAAGTTACAAACAAACTATAGTAATGGTCTCTGAAAGTATAGTCTTACAAAAACAGCTTTCCAAGAAAAGAGATAAGGTTTAGGACCCTTTGTACTATGATCTAGCTAATGTAACAAAGGAAATCATATTTCCAAATGGATTATATCCACTAGTATTGGGCCTACAATTTCAATACAGAGTCTCTGTGTCTGAATTAATTTAAAGTTTTCTCTCAGTGCTATGTCACATGAAAAGTTTTAGGTGATTGGTGTAGAAGTAGTAGTGATACCATGCTGTGGGCAGGGGGATATAGGAGATATGCTCATGTCTGTGCCAGAGTGACAAGGCAAGCCAGGGGGATATTGTCTGACAGAGGAGTCCTGTGTTTCTTTTGCCAGAGCTCTTCTTGCAGCATCTCCCCTTCAAGGAGTTCTAACAGGACCCACTTTGTATCCTGGCTTAGTCATAGGGCCAGATAAAACCACATCGTGATTGAGCATTTTCCTATCACAGGTTGCCTCCACACTAACAAATGCTTTAAAGCAGGAACATGTGCCCCATTCCTGAACTCAGGTTCTTACATATTGACATGTAACCATCCCAACAGTCAGGTGGGAGGGGTCCCATTTCCCACCCCTGTCACTGAGAGAAGGCTTGGTGACACTGTTGGGTAAATGTTAGACTGCTGAGGACCACCCGACTGGGAGAACAATATGAGACTGTCTGTAAAGATTGACATCTCAGGAATGGACTTGATAGAAGTGATTTGATCATTGGTGACAAATCCGAAGCTCAGGAATGGAAGGAAACTTGCTTCTCGTCCCCTCTTTGGCCAGCCCAGAGCTAGCTATGCCACTCAGTTATATCTGCTTAGCAGCCCCACCTCAGCCCCATTGACCTGCAGCAGCAAACAGCCTCTGCTTGTCTTTCAGATCTGACAGAACACAGTGCAGCCAGACAGAGCACATGTCAGCATGAGGTTTCAAGGTTCGCCTGTCAGGTGACTGTACTACTCATTCAAGTCAGGCTGATTTATTGCAGGGAAGCAGTCAGACCCCTTCCAGCTAGAGAGAGATTCTCTCTCAATATTCACCAGAGCCATGAGAAATGACTGATCAGGAAACCTGATAGCATTGTTTTCTGTCATCTCAAACTAAATAACTTCTCTAATCCTGTCTCCTCCCTCTAACCAGGAAAAGAGAGAAATGGTTTCTTCTGGCATTAGATCACAGAATACGTATCCGAGAAAATGTGCTTGAATTTTCTGTTTTGTTCTTAAAACCACCTTCTCATTGCACTCATCCGTTTTTCTTGCGTTCTCTTGAATATGTATCCTTCAGACTTCAATTGAAAACATAAAGCTTATAGAAAATGGAAAATATAATGCAGCGCCCCACTAGAGTATTTGTGTACTGTAATTTGTACATGATTTTTATTATATACCAAATAAGGAAGTTTGAGAAGTTTGGCGTGATAACAAACTCATACCCCAGGTGAAAGGTTGTTCTTGATAGAGTTAGGTGTCCTTGAGTTAATTTTGATTCACAGCAATCTCATGTGATAGAATTGAACTGTCCCTTAGAATGTCTGAGGCTGTCTGTTTCATAACAGAAACAGGTTGCCATGTCTTTCTCTTGTGGAACTGCTGGGAAAGTTCTAACCTTTCAGTTAGCAGCCAAGCAGGTGACCTTTGCAATCATTGCACCACCAGTGCTACTTCTGATAAGATGAACCTCATGAGATTAGTAGGGCCCGAGGTTCCTATTTAGGTCTGAATGCTGGTGTTAAAGTCTGTATGAACCACCTGCTGTGCATTAATCATTGTGCCTACACCACACTGGATGCAGGGACACAGGGCTGGGATCCTGCATCAGATATCCTGGAAGAGATAAAAGGAGTGAGGAGAAGAGAGAGGAGAGGAGAGAAGGGAAGGTGGGAAGGAGAAACACACACACACACACACACATAAAAGAAAACACATAAAGGCAAACATAGTCCAATTCCTACTCCCAAGAAATCCCTAGTGTAAAGCTAAGGACATGAAAAATGGAGCCATTATAATGCAGAATAATGGATGTTATAAAAGAGTTGCAGCATGGTGCCTATTGGATGAAGTCAGCAGGCCCCAAAATATACAAATGGAAGATTTGTTTGTTGAAATGAAGAAGAATTATTAAGAATCCCAAGGAAATATGTTGTTTAATCAGAGTGGTTAACTTAATCTTCCAACAGGATTAATTATTTTCTATGTACCAGATACTCTTGTAGCCATAGGGAATGCAACGTCAAAGAAAATACACCCCCACCCCACCTTGTGTTCTCTGGAAATTTGTATTCTTTTAGGTAAATAATAGCCAGGCAGCCAAGAATGAGAGACCCAGCCTGATTTAGAGAAACTTAGGAATTACAGAGGATCTTGGAATGAGGGAGGTATGAGTAGGTGGTTTTGAGTTGGCACCTTGCATAAGGAGTATCAGAGATGAGACATTAGGGTTGTGGTCATTACACAATCTGAGAATTAAGAGTGAAGGGCTAGAGTTTAACCTTCCAATCAAGTTGCAGCTTGGTGACCTCCCTTGAAGGTGCTCAAGAGATGAATAGTTTGCTGGAGGTGGGGCATACACACTCCTTGCAAGACATTTCTATTGAGAAGACACATGGAGCTACGCCAGAGCTTGAGAGCGTCCACCACCACTGGATTCACATGGTCTTCTACTCACTGGCCTGTGTTCTTTCTGCATTAGGCATCATTGCGTGTGTGTGTGTGTGTGTGTTGCGTGAATCTGAAGAGGGCTTTATAGATTGGTTGACAACACATGTGCTAATATCGGACTTATGGACTTGATCTGGACTGAGCTGGAATATTTTCTCAATATTCAATTGTTCTTGTATATAAAGTTCTTCCTGTACACATATGAGTGTCTATGAATTTGTAGGAAAGGGGCAGGGCTAGAGGTCAGAAGGTCAGCTAGGGAATGACTCCTCGTACTGATGAGAGCAACTAACACCTGACCTAAGGAGGGGAAAGACTCTTATGGGTAAATTCAGCAATGCCAGTAAAGTACAAAGTTTGGTGATTGAATATATGAAGGAGTTGGTGTGAAGGTGGATTCTACAATGATTCATAATTTTCTAGTTGGTTTTTTTTTTGAGTGCATGATGATGGAATCATTATCTGAGGATAAGGAAAAGGATCAAGTTTAAGGAAATACAAGTTTAGCTTTGGCCATACTATTTGTGAGTTCTAGAATTGTGCAGCTACACCCGAGGAAAAAATGTGTAAAGATTTAGAATTAGAAAGCTGAAAGGGAAGACCATGCTTAGCATATCTTAAGTGGAAAGAACTGAATAAAAAATTTAAAGCCTCAAGGTACCATATTGAAAGATTCTATGATTAAAATATTGACTGATGCGGAAAGCACCAGGAGAAGATGAAAAGAATACACAGAGTTACAATACCAAAAAGAACTGGTTGACATTCCACCACTTCAGAAGATAGTGTATAGGCCAGAACCAATGGTGCTGAAGGAAGAAGTTCCAGTGTCACTGAAAGCATTGGATAAAAAACAAGGCTCCAGGAACTGAGCCAATTGAAAAGTTTCAACAAGCTTATGAAACATCTGTAAGCACTCACACATCTCTGCTAGGAAATTTGGAAGATAGCTACCTGGCCAAATGACTGGAAGAGACCTATATTTGTGCCCATTCCAAAATAAAAGTGACCCAAAAGAATGATCAAACTATAGAACAATGACATTGATATTGCATGAAAGTAAAATTTTGCTGAACATCCTCCCCAAATGGTTGCAGCAGTACTTCGAAAGAGAACTGCCAGAAGTTAAGGCTAGATGCAGAAGAGAACATGGAACAAAGTATATCATTGCTGATCTCAGATGGATCATGACTGAAAGCAGAGAATACCAGAAAGACATTTACTTTTGTTTTATCGACTATGCAAAGGCATATGACTGTGTGGGCTTTAGTAAACTATGGTTAACCCTGAGAATATTGGGATTTCCAGAACACTTCCTTGCGCTCATGTGGTAGGGTGGACACCCGGAGGGCCTGCATTGCCCAGTCACCATTGCCAGATTACAGGAACCAGGTGGATTGGAAAGATTCTAATTTTATTTTCACATGCATTGGAAAGGAGAATGGGAGCTTCCATTCTCCAAATGCTGGTCTCTCTGTTCCTTTGTTCTCAAAGGATAAACACACACACACACACACACACACACACACACACAGGTTAAGTGAAACAGTTCTTTCAGGCAGACACACATTTTGGAAGGACAGGGACAAGTTAGGAAAACAAAGTTTTGTTTTAACAAAGATCTTGTGTTACAAAGCTTTCATTATTTATGGTCTCTGCATCTCAAGGAGACAGCCTGGTTATGCAGGGGAGGGAGGAAGCCTGGTCACTATCACAGGATACTCTGTGAGACAAGATAGATGGGTTTATCTCAGGGTCATAGTTACGGAGATTTTCTAGCTAAGCTGTTACATCTAAAAAAGAATGTAATTCTCAGAACATTGTATTTCCTTTATAAAATATTAGTGGAGTGACTCTTCAGGTCACTCTCTATCATCCACTCTTCATTTTAATTTCTCTTATATATGAGATTTGTTAATGGAAATATTCATGGTTGATCAGTTGGAACTCAGTTGGAACTGAATTTATATGAAAATCTTGCAATGCATCTTGCATCTTACTGTCATAACCTTTGAAGTACAGAGAATTTGGCTCAATATAATTCTTCCCTCTGATTATGAATTATGCTATTAATAATCCTTTGACCACACAGACCGATGTGCTTCTTCTGTATAGACCGGTGGTCTTCAAACTATGGCCTGTGGGCTACATGTGGCCCACCAAGGACATTTATCCAGTCTGCCAGGTGTTTTTGCTGCTGCTGCTGTCCTGCTTACCATCCCAGGTCCGCATCCCGGGCCCACAGTGAATTTGTTCATAGTTTGTTTGTTTGTTTGTTTTTAACTATAGTTTGCTCCTCCAATGGTTTGAGAGACAGTGAACTGTTCCCCTGTTTAAAAAGTTTGAGGACCCCTGGTAGACTTAGCTGACATATCACATGGCTTTTTGCCTTTGGATAAGTCCATAAGACCCCTGGCATGATTTTTTTCTGATAGTCGAGCACGATTTGATTTCTTCACCACAATTTGCCATGCACTTGCATTTTCAGTCATGAAGGCATGAAGGATTAAGAATTGAGGAGGGTCCCATCATAAGAACAAATTGTTCTTAGGTTATGACTTAAATCAACTAAGATCTATTCATATGTCCAAGGTATACATGTATTAATAGTCCACTTTAGAGAAAGAATTATCACCTTGAGAAATAATGTATAAAACCCCTCTGGGACACTTGATATATTTAAGAACAATTGTAACTTAGCCAATGATATAAAATCTAAATGCCTGTGAAACCCTTTAGACTGAAATACATGAAAGTTCACCTGTACAGATTCTAAACAAAAGGCAGGACATTGGTCAAGAATACAAAGCAAAGCTAAGGGCAAAACCATTTGTCTGAAGAACCGAAACACACCACAGACATCAACGAAAACACAAAAGAGACAAATCTATGGCAATTGCCAGTGGTTCATCATTGGGTAATCTCAATGCAGTAGAGATTTGAACCAAAGTCCAACGTAAGGTTTATGACGTGGGAATTGAAGTCCTTTGCTTCTTTTCCCGTGGCGTTTCAGTTCGAAGTCCAAGAATGTTGGTCTGTTCTTGAAATCTGCTACAGATGAGGTTGAGGTCAAGTCCATTTCACCCCATGAGGTTTAGAAAATGAGTCTCCTTGATGGACCTGTGAAAAAAATGCCGTAATCTCCCCCTCCCTCAATAAAAAAAATTCCCCAATCCAGACAGCTTCAGATCACTGAAAGACAGGAAAAAAGCTTATCATAAACGGGTGGTTAGTAGCATTATGCAGGGCGGATTCTCTCATTGGGAGTCTATGTAAACCAAGTTACGTATTTATCTAAAGGCCGGCTGCACTTCGTGAGTTGGTTTACTAACAGAAGTGAGCTCACTCTCTTCAGAGCTCCCTTTCCTGTAGGGTCATGGATTTTTGTACTTTTACTTCAATGACAGTTGGCTCAGACTTCAGTGAGACCCTCTGAAAAATTGGTTCTAGGAAGCACAAATATAGGAAAGACAAATGGACCATAAGCACTAGAGAGACATCTTACAACATTGCTTGGGATAGGCCAGGGGTCGGCAAACTGTTGCTCACGAGCCCTATGTGGCTCTTTTGGGGTGAACATGCGGCTCTGAAGTCACATTGAGAACATTTGAAGGTTGTTATTTCAGATCACGGTGATTTCATTTGTTTGGAAAAGCACATTTAAGGCTCTTGAGTGATTTTAACGTTGTTAGGAGGCCCAGGAATAGCTCTTTGGTCTCAAGAGTTTGCCCTGGGAGAGGGCAATGACTATCTTTGCTTTAAATTATAATGACTAAGCTGATTTATTTTTCTGGATTCTGTTTTTTCAAACAGCTTGAAACTTTCAATAGTGCATAATGCTCACAGCAAAGCACTCCACTGGTTTTTCTCGGCTATCATTTAAATTCAGAATGTTTTCAAGAGCCAATTATTTGGGATATTTTTTTAAGATTCAAGAAAACATGTAAAAGAAAATATTATAAAGCAAATGGTTCTCACATGTATTATATTTACCTCTAAGTAAGCCATAAATCACACAGAGATACTAACAATATTAGGCTGAATACTTGGAAACAGAACAGTACCACAGGATATGTGTCTATACTCAAACAACACTAATAGTGGCTACCATTTGTAAAGCTTCAGGTTCTATATGGACAAGCAACATAGGACATTTTACCATTAGTGTATTTCACAACCTATAGCTCTAACTTTACCAATTTTCCTATCCATTATTTTGTGAATTTAATAAATCTGCCAGTACAAACTTTCAATTTGAAAGTTATGATCATTAAAACTAACAAGTTAATATGAAAGAAGTAAGAAAAAATTATTTACATAATTTAGAGGATACCTTAAAATGTCCACAGTGTTTCCACATATAAACCTAAAAAAGAATTCAGATTAGATGGTAACTATCATTTGCAAATTATGGATCAGCTATAATCCATAATCCTATCATCTTCCAGATTCCAGAAATTCTGATTTAGATTTTTGGGCTCCAACACAGAATAATAGTCCTCTTAATAAATCCAATATGGTCTATTTTCCCACCAGGAATTTTACTTAAGTACCTCTGTGGGTCTGTAAATAAAAAGTTCATCAATAAGTGACATGATCATGGGTAAGTCACAGTAAACCATATTCATACATGTGTACACTTTTTGAAATGCATAGTGGGGAACCCACAATTTAATATAAACAAAAAAGCCAATTAATAAAAGAAAACAAAAAGTCAGGCTAAAAAATTTCAGATATAACCAAACTTCAGTTACCAAGCTTTTAATGATCTGTTTACTTCCTCTGGCCCCAAACACCTGATATGATTATTTGCATTAGCTATTAGAACATAAAATTACCCATGAAATATTTTGCAGTGTTTCATAGCCTTTCTTTATATCGAGTTTTTGTTATTATAAGAATAACCTAATTCAAAACACAGAGATTTTTTTTACCACATCAATTTTTATTTTTAATTAGTTTCCCTATTCTACAGTCTTTTTATTGCTTCTTGTATTTTACATTTTAGCAAAGTTTACTTTTACCTTCTTTGTTCAACTGACTACATTCCCTCAAGTCAGTGTTTGCTATCTTTCACATTCTGGCACAACCAGACATTCTGTTCTAAGACTGCTTTTTTTTTCCTTCTCAAAAAACAAACAAACAGCAGTACAGAAGCTCATCGTCCATCATTCTGTAGTTTCTTCAGCTCCTTAGCCCAAGTTATAGGAAGCTCTCCCCAGGGAGTTTATCACCGTGAGTGTTGTAGACTTTATTAACTGAATGTGATGCACACATTTCAGACCAAAGAATACAAACTAACCTGAAAAGGTACCAAATCAAAAGACAAATCCCAATCAAGCCGGGAGGTCAACAGATAGGCTCAAAAGAAAGAAGACAGTAATTAAAACCACACCGTATTATAAGGCACTCATAAGATACACTTATGACAGCATCCAGACAAAACTGCATGCCCAACATTCACAGTATTTTACTGTCTTCCTGTACATCTCAATGACGTCGTGGGTGGAATAATTTCAAAGTGTCCTCCAGGCCAAGCTATAGAAATGCTGGCACATCAGCTCTTTCTCAGACCATGTGGTCTGGTGACTCTAATCCACCTTCACCTGGCAAGCAGATCATTCAAAGAATGAGTTAGATTTATAGACTAGTAATAAAGCCCATGTTTATGACCTGAAACAATTCCTTATTAATACTGTGAATTAAACTTTTAGGCAGGTAAGGTTTTAGTTATATTTAACAATGAATTCTTCAACTATTGTTTTTGTTTACTTCTTATAATAACTCTTTATAGAGTTAGAAAAAAAAGAACTCACTTTTTTGCAGATATATCTATATATTAACTGCATACTCTTAGTTACAGCAAATATTACCTTAATTACAATATTACCAAATCCCTTTGCTTAGAGTTATTATGCAGTACCAGACTGCTGAAATGTAGTTCACTTGATTTTCATTTTTTCCTATCTATTCTTTCTAAGTTCAGCTTCCTTAGATTCTCCAAAATTTTCTACATTTTGACTGAAACTCGGTCATGAAATTGTCCTAAACTCACAGAGTAACTTCTGTGATAGCGGAGAAACCAGTCACACGTGCCTGTGCACGCACGCATATGCAAGCACACGCCTTTCTTTCCTAAATGGAGAAAGTGAGAGGGACCCGCGCAGTTTCAGAGCGGTACCGCCCCCGTTCACTTGTGACAGTGAAGCATCCACTCTCCACTCATGCTTTCAACAAAGGCCATTTCTGGAGAAGCAGGCAAGGGTCGACGCTTCCAACGACAGGTGCGATCTTGAGAACTATTTCTAAAATAGTTATGGCACAGAACTATCCAGTCAGATCAAAGAAACGTGTCCCCAAACGAAGGACTAATATTAAACTAGTCTATAGAAGGTCTCTCTTACATGGTCCAAAACTTTTTTTTTTTGGTGTGTGTGGGGGTATCACTGCCCTCTGGTGGTCGTGGAAGCTACCCAGCCTTGCTCCTGGAGAGCTGCTGCTAGATTTGAACTACCAAACCCGTGGGCCGCAGTCCAGCACTCAACCACTACGCCACTGAGACTCAGTCCCTCATGGTCCAAAACTTTAATGATGGACAGCCCTAGAGTCATCAGCCCCCATCTACTTCCATAGCAATAGATTAGTCCATTAAGAAACTAGAATTACACATTTATCTCAGTCCTCAGAGAGTCCCTGGTGAGATCTGTTAGAAAGACGGCTAATGGCACACATGAGATCTCCCAAATTCAGCCCTTCTGTCTTGACAGATTTGGGCTCTTTATCAAGACAGAGTCACAACTTACCAGATGTAGAGAATGTACTTCCTCAGAAGGGTGGCCAAAGCAGGGCCTGAGAATCCTGAATCCCAGGTGAAGAGACAAAAGGCACAGCAGCCTGGAGCGTTCCCAAGCCTGAAGGACCCCTTGGTGATTGCGAGAGGTCTGCCAGGCTCCTGTGTCTGGCCTCCCTGGTCTGGGCAATTTGCAGAATCTCCCAAGTTACTAGGGAAATGTAACCCGACTGGGGTTTCCCAGCCTACCAGAAGGCTCTTGCAATTGCCCTTCGTGGTCACCAAGATGCTGTAGGATGGGCACCAAGAGGACCCCCATTGCCTGGTCACCATGGCCAGATTACAGAAGCCACGTGGACTAGAAAGGCTTTAGTTTTCTTTTCCCAGTACTTGGGGAAGGGCAGGAGGATCCATTCTCCAAATGCTGGTCTCCCGGTTCTTTTGTTCTCAAAGGATATAGATGCAGGCTGAGGGAAGCAGTCCTTCTTCAGAGACACGACTCTTGGAATGACAGGGACAAGCTAAGGAAACAGAGCTTTGTTCAAACAAAGATCTTATATGACAGAGCTTTCATTACTTGGGGACAGGGAGGGTGTTGGGGTCTAGGCCCTTAGAGTGGAGGGAGGAAGCCGGAACCTTATCACAAGAGACGAGATAGAGTGGTTTATCACAGGGTCACCATTATGGAGGATTTTTAGCTAAACTGCATAAATAAAAAAAAGACTAACAGTCTCCTAAATACATCATATTTCCATCCAAAATAATAGCAGACTACCTCCTATGTCGACTATGTAATAAATCAAGAGGCAATTTTGAGGACAGAACCAGGTAAGGGTGCATGGTTTAAAATCTGTATGTCATGGATGTGTCCTCTCTCCGTACTCATTCAATCTGTGTGCTGAGCAAATAATCAGAGAAGCTGGAGGAAAGATTATTCACAACCTGTGATAAGCAGACGAAACAACCCTGCTTGCTGAAAGGGAGGAGAACTTGAAGGCCTTGCTGACGAAGGATTGTAGTCTTCAGTATGGTTACAACCCAAGGTAAAGACGGCTACGATCTTCAAGACTAGACTAATTGTTAATATCATGTTAAATGGAGAAAAGGTTGAATCAATACTCATGGAAGCAGCAGTGAAGAAATCAATAGATGCTTTACCATTAGGTAAATCTCTTGCACCAGACTTCTTTAGAACATTAGAGGTAAGGATCTTACTTACTTTGAGGACTAAGTTGCTTCTGACCCAAACCATGAAATCTTTTTTTTTGGGGGGGTGGGCATCACTGCCCTCTGGTGGGAGCGGAAGGCCCAGCCTTGCTCCTGGAGAGCTGCTGCTGGATTTGAACCACCAAGTCAGTGGGCCGCAGTCCCGCATTCAACCACTACGCCACTGGGACTCAGTCCCACCATGATATCTTCCGTTGCCATATATGCACGTGAAAGTTGGACATTGAATACAAAAGACTGAAGAAGAAGCAAGGCATTTGAATTGTGATTCTGGACAAGAATATGGGAAGTACCATGGACTGCTAAAGGACCAATGGATCTGTCTTGGAAGAAGTGTGCCCATAGAGTCCCTGAGAGGCAAGTATGGCAAGACATTATCTTATATGCTATGGACATATTGTCAGGAGAAATCAGTCTCTGGATAAAGACATTATGCTTACTAAAGTGGAGAGCTGGTGAAAAAGAGGAAACCCCTCAATGAGAGATTGACAATGGTGGCCGCAGCAATGGGCTTTGGCATAGGAACAGTTGTAAGGATGGCACAGAACTGTGCTATATTCTGTTCTATTTGCATAGGGTCGCTACAGGTGAGAACAGATTCGCTGGCACATAAAACTACCCGAGTCCGTCAGAAGCCAAGAGGTGTTTTTCTTACTAAAGGGGATTAATGAACACAAACCAGAGGCATCAGCTGTCTTTGTTATGGAAGCGTGCTTCCAAGGTACATTATCAAAAACATTCTTTAATGCCTATTAGGTTAGATGCTTGCTAGCAATACTCATAGAGAAAAGGAATCAAAACCTCTAAATATCATACATGTTCAAAGAGACGTGTTCAAACTGAGAACTTGTGACTTCTTATCTAATGTTCTTACCCTAAACCCTATCATGCCTGATCCCAGAGTTCCCAAAAATGCCAGGGAAAAATCGTGATACTCAGCTCCTGCTGTGTTATAATACAGCTTCAGTGTGCCAGTGGCAGAAGCTCAGCCAAATGAATGGCAATGCTCGGGGTCTGGATATAGCAGTCTGAGGGTATATTGTTTAAAATAGGTGAGGGGACTTTGAAGTCAGTATTCCATTTCATCAGGTGAAAAGTCATTCCTCTGGGATGGGGAAGCTACATTCTTCCTAGGGTGTCATGAATACCAGTCAGAGTAAGCTGATGGCAAGCTCCCTAGAGAGACTTCTTAGTCATTTTATTTCTGTGTCTGTGTACCCTCCCTGGGATCAAGAAGCCAGGTGTTCTGGGGTGTCTGGTGTCTGACACATGATCAATGTGTCATAGCACTTGTTATGGTAACATAAAATATGTTAACAAGAAAAACAAAATAGAATTCTGAGACATGTCTTTGCATGATCTACTTTTAAGGAAAGGATTGACCCAAACTGGCATCAAGGGTACCTTTAAGACAGGCTTGTGTGAATTGAGCATGAATGTGAAGGGAGGCGAGTGCTCTCCTCTGAACCCGGCACACCTGGGGATTTACCACCTTCTGTAGCCCACCTGGTCTTTGTAGACAGGTTATAGGAGTTGGTATTAATAGTAGGCATGCACATATTCATGAAAGAGAGGGGATTATAGGTTCTTCAATTGATGTCTAGTTAGCAAACTAACAATTTGACACCAGCTGGTGGTAGCACACATTTTTAATAAAACTTACCTCTAAGTTAAAATAAAAATGCTGCCTCAGAGATTTTGTACTGAACCATATGACGAACTGACAGGTGGGCTCTATCATGCAAAACTTCTGCTAGGGTTGAAGAAAAATATCTGATAAGGTTATTTGCCCTTGGGGGAAGAATTAATTGGATTTTCTGTCTTGCCCCCTAGTGTCTAACCCTCTGTTGTTATGACAGGATCACAGAAGTTTTTAAAGCTGAATCATAGTTCATATTTTTAGCATGTGTGTACTGTTGAGATAAGGCCGAGGGAAGGCAGGTGGGTAGCGGGATAAGTCCTGCAGTCTTCCTATGGTAATCATTGTCCGACTGAAAAGGTGAGGCTTTTTTGTCCAGAACAATCCAGTGGGAAACTCAAGGCTATGGCTAAGGTTTAAGGATTCATTCTAGACCCTCTCTATGGAAAGGTTTAAAAAGCACCTTCTCTTATTATTACATGTGTGAACTATGTTATTATATCCTCGACCTTTCACAAGCCAATAGGTCTATGTGAAGATTTTGTGAATATTCGTCTTAAAAATGAGCCTTTGAAGCACTTTTTTTCCTAAAAATAGCCATAGTGGCAGATGAAAAAGAGATGGAAAAGAAAGAGGTAACAAGGGAAAGAACCATAGGGAATTAGAACCAAATTTTGTAAAATTTGAGACCACAAAGCCAGATCATTCTTCCTCACTTGTCATACACATTCATAACAATATATAATAATATTATATATTATATAATAATATTATAATAATATCATAATATTATATATTATATAATAATATAATACATACAATAATATTATATATTATAATAATTTAATAACTATATATATAATCATGATGATTAAACTTATTAAATAATATTGGCAATGCTTCCTCTTTATGGCTTGCTTACATATGGTGTTGCGATATGGTGTTGAAATCCTTGAGGGGCTTTTGTGGGTTTCAAGTTCCAGGTGAGATTAATTATTGAGGAACCAATTTCCAAAAAGGAAAACTGTGTCTGACTTTTCAGTAAAAAGAACGCAGGCATGAAAACAATGAAAATTCCCCCTTTCCCTCTTCCTTTTTCCAGACTCTGAGCCAGTAGAGTTTGCACATGTATTTCCTGACATATGCCTTATGGAATATAAGTAATAGGGAGGTATCAGTAAGCGTTTTTGTGATTTTTCCCTCCTCAGCTAAGTTATCCAAAATGATTTTATAAACTGGATTCCAACTGAAAAAAAAACACAAAAAAAAAACCTAGATAAAGATGTTGGAAGATTTGGAAAAGAGCACAGCATAATATTTAAGCTAGCAAAGTTCTAATATGGTTTTATCTTTAAGTGTGATGTGGACTAGTAAATTTTAGAAAAATCTTAGAAAAATCAAAGTAATGGCATATCTGAATTCATGACTTTAGACCTAATTTTAAAATTCTATGTTGAACCAAACAAATATTTTCACTTTTGTTTTTATAAGAAAACAACTCAGCCTTTTTGTCAAAATCTTTCTTTTAGAAAATAGAAAGATAGGATTTCTAGCCTAGAGAGAGAATGGCAAGTTAAGAATATCTGACCTCAATCAAGTTAAAAGTGCCTGACTGGGTCCACAGAAGGTCCTTGTCTTCCTGTCTCACCCCCAGCCCCCCCAGCCCCCGCTCCAGATTAGTTTCATACACATAAATTTTGATGGCAGTGGTTCATAACCTTCCTAATGCCACAATCCTTTAATACAGTTTCTCATGTTGTGATGACCCCAAACCATAAAATTATTTTTGTTGCTACTTCATAGCTACTTCTTGCTTATATGAGGCATAATATAACTTCTAATCTATTCTGTACTAAGGGGAGAAAGCTGTTCCAGGTGAAAATGTTGAGCATGAGGCTATGAGTTATTCATATGCACTGGCCAGCAATCTAGGTGGTTCAGGACTAATTGGGTCTGGTCTTTCAGAAATTTTCACCAATGGTCACACACAAAGGTTGACCTGAGGGACATTCTAAATTGTCATGACACAAAAGAAAGTAAGATGAGGAACAGACTGGCACCCATCAATGCATGTGTCCCTAAGAACAATACTAAAGGTGCATATTATTGTGTTTCTCTTTTTAATCAATCTTAAAGGTTTTTAATTTGTTTTATTATAAAATCAGCCAGGAATGGATTGGTAAATCTAACAAGCTAAATGACAGGACACAGAAAAACCTTCTTTTGCCTATCGGAGGTACTTTTTTGGCATACCTCAGTGTGTGTGTGTTGGGGGGGTGGGGTGGACAGGGGGGTGTATTTATCTTTCTATACGCCCACATTCTCAACATGCTTTTTTTGGATCTGGTCTTGACATCTGTGTAGTTTAGTGGTTAGAAATAGGTCCTGTTTCCTTTTGGGCCCTCCTGCCCCGCTCTCACTTTTCCCCCTCGTCCACCTCTTAGTGCTTCCTCTCCCCTAATTTGATGTTGCTCTAATATTTACAGGATCTCTGCGTTCTCTTAGATACTGGTTCCTCTTCCCTAGTTGTTCCCCTGTCCATGACACTGCCCACTTACCACCCCCTTATCCACACCTCCTTCTTCCCCCTCTACCTTCCATGGCCATTGACCTTATTGCCTTTTTCTTGAGGCTTCCCTCTCATGGTCCAACCCATATAATTAGGCAACCCATCAATGTCTTAGTCCAAAAATGAGAAAACCCATGGTTGAAAAAGAAAAGGGATCCTTGCCAGCTTTAGTTATCAGAGTTATACTAGCTTCATAGAAAGAGTTGGGCATTTCCCCCATTTTGTCTATGTCTTCCATTGTCATCCATCTGGTATAGTCTAGGGATTGTGTTTCCAAATATCTGTCCATGTCTTCCAAGTTGGTGAATATATTAGAGTACAGATGTTAATAGTACTGTGTAATTGTCCATTTGATTTCATTAGAGTCTGTTATAATGCCCCGTTTCAGCCCTCATCCTTGCCATTGAAATTTGTTCCTTTCTTTCTTTGGTTAGATTTGTCAGCGGGCTATCAATTCTGTTAATTCTTTCAAAGATCCAACTTTTAGCTGCATTAATTTTTCTGATAGTTCTCTTGTTGTCCCTCTCCTGTATCTCAGCTCTGGTTTTTATTATTTCTATCCTTTTCTTATTAGTAGGATTGTTCTATTGACTGCTCTAATTGGTGTAAGTTTTGTGCCAGCATATCAACCATAAGTCTCCTGTTTTCGTGTATGCATTTATTGCTGTCAGCCTTCCTCTGATAAATCCCTTTGCTGTATCCCAAAGATTTTGGTATGTCATATTTTCATTCTTATTGGTTTTGATAAAATCCCTTAATTCATCTCTGATCTGAGTCAATTCTCACTCTTTTTGAAATAGAGAATGATGCATCTTGCAATCGTTTTCCCTTGTTTTCTTCACTTTCCTTCTATTGAGTTCCAGCCTTATAGCACAGTGATTAGAGAGATGTCTATGTAATCTCTATTTTCTTGAATTTACTCAAGTTCGACTTGTATCCCAGCATGGGGTTTATCCTCAAATATGTGCCATGAGGGCTTGAAAATAATGTGATTTTGTTTTTTGCATTTGGGTGGAAAGCCCTGAAAATAACTATCAAATCCTTCAATTGTGCTGTTTAGATCTATAGCCTCCTTGTTGAGTTTCTTTCCCAGTAGCCTGTCTTTTTCAGAGACAGATCACTTTTTCAGTATTTAAGTCACAAACAATAATTGTTAAGCCTGTGATTTCTGTTTTTATCTTTTGGAGGGTTTGATTTGTGAATTTCATGGGTCTCTCACTGGGTACGTATATATTTATTATGCTTACTGGTTCTTGGTCTACTGCTCCCTGGAACATTATTTAGTGCCCCTCCCTGTCTCTTGCTATGTCCTGTACCTTCAGATCAATTTTTTCAGATGCTAAGATTGCTACCCCTGCTTTCTTTCATTGCCATTTGCTTGGTATATTTTTCTCCAGCCTTTAATTCTCAACCTGTTATTGTCTGCAAACTTGAGATTTGTCTCCTGAAGGCAGCAGATCATTGAGTAATGTTTTCTCAGCCAGTTTGTTAGCCTCTGCCTTTTCATGCCTGAGTTCAGCCCATCAATATTCAGTGTTATTACATCTATCCATGGACTCTGTTATATCATCTTGCACCTTGTGTGTTTGTTGTTTTCCTACCTATCTGCCTTATCCGCTTGTGTTATGCGTGTGTCAGTTTTGTCTTCTTTTCACTATGGATCAAATGCTATCTTGGGGTCTGTTTTCTCTTGGTTCTTCTATGCATGTGGTTGTTCTATGTGATGGTCTCTTATTTACACTCAGTGGGTGTTGATCTTCTGCCCCTACTGTGTCATCAAGGATCTTTTGTGGGGCTGAGTTTCTTTTTATGTATGCTTTGACTTTTTCCTTGTCTGGGATGATTCTTCCTTTTCCATCTACTTTAATGGATTTGGTTGGGTATAGTATTCTTGGGTTTGCATTGTTTTCCTTCAATTGTTGGAATGTTACTCCATTCCCTCCTTTCCTTCCTCATGTCTGCTGACAGGTCTGAACATACTCTTGTTGTGGTACCTTTATATGTGACTGTTTGCTTTTCCCTAGCTGCTCTGATGATCTTCTCCTTATCCTCTTAGTTATATAATTTAGCTATTATGTGTCTTTGTGACTTCTTGGGATTCAGTCTGGCTGGTGTTCTTTCAACCTCCTGAGTGGGTGCTATATTTTCATTTATTTAACAGGGGAAGTTTTCCTTTATGAATTTCCTTCTTATTTTTGCTGTTTACTTCTTTATTTTGTCTTGTTCTGGCATTCCAATCATTCTAATAATGTTCTTCTCTATACCATCAGACATGGTTCTCAGGTTTTCTTCAGCTTCTCTGATCACCTTATTTTACAGTTTCTCCAGTTTGTTAAAGTCTGCTTGATTATCCTCTAGGTCACGGGTGAGATTCTCTGCCTTCTCAAGTCCGTTTGTAAAGTCTGACAATTTGTCACTGGATTGTGCTATGTCATCCCTTGTCATACATTTTCCTTTGGTACATTGCCTTTATCTCCTCTATCATTTTATCCTTTTCTGTATTGCTTCCCTCATATCCTGTATGACTCCAAGCAGCATTCTGAAAATTTCTTCCTGTGCCATGTGCAGTACTGTCACAGGGGTCAGTCTGTAGCTCTCTCCAGTGGGTGAATAGGGTTGTTCTAGGCAGAGGGTAGGGGTCTGGAAACCAGTAGTGGCATGTGGAAAGGAAGAGAGGGAGTGGAAAGAATCAGAAAAACAGAAAGAGAGGTGAAGAGCACAAAGAGAGGAAGAAGAAATAAAGATAAAGAAAAAAAGTAAAAGAAGGGGAAACATACAACTGTGCTCACTAAGATTGCATAAGATGGTTAAGAGAGATGAAAAAGAGAAGGAAAAAATAAAGAGTAAAGAGGTGGTTGATTCCCTGAATGCCTGACTGTGGGGCCAGAGGGGTTTAAACCCTGCCTCAGATGGCAGGTTTGTGTTCCCTTTTAGTTCATGGACCCATGAACTGGGAAGAATTGCACTAGTTGAACAGTTCATCTACTAAAGTGACCAGATTTTAAGTGAGACACCATTGACTGGGGGAAGGGGGTTCTTGATGAAAAATTTGCTCTATATAGAGCAACAAAAATATTCGTAGAATGCAAAAATCATATTGTAATATATTTATTTAATTTTAAAGTGCTGTGGGATGTGGGACAAATTGTTAAAAAGTGGGACATCTGGTCACCTCACTAGAGGCTCAACAGTATTTTCCTCCACCGCACAGAGCACTGTAGAGGGCTGTCACAGCTGCCCTGTGTGTTTTGCTGCGCTTCCACAGTGGACGGACTGGAGATCCCCCTGTTGTTTGAGTTGAGTTGCCCTACAGAGAGGGTAATGGCCTGGAATCCAGCAGTGGTGCATGATTGGTCAATGAATTTGGGACTTATCATTTTTGCACGGATAATAGTTTCTCTTTTTATATTGGACTTATGAGGTGCCTTGATTTTGGGGGCTGTCACGCTGACCCCCAGAGGAGGAGGTACAGCTTATAAGGGAGGTTGTTTTCTTCTCAGCCTACTGGAACTGAATTCCCCCCTCGCCCCTTGGAGTATGGCTAGCTACTTATTTTCTGCCACACCATACCCATACCTTGACTCTGGTAAATTTCTGTTTTTTGTTTTTTTTTTAAATCCTAAATTATGGCTTCGCACCGGCCTCATTTCCTAGGCTCTGCGGTCAAGACACCTCAGAGTGCAGGGAGCTCTTGTGTGGAATCCTGCTCATAGGTCTCCGAGACTCACTTTGTGTCTGTGATTATGTCCGCGTTAGAGCGTCAGCCTGGGGAAATCACTGTTCCCTGGGAAAGGGCAGGGGTATGTAGCTCTTGAGCTGGAGCGCATGAGCCCACCAAACTGCACCTAGAGCGATTCAGTGCATTTCTGCTTCGCTTTGTGAGTGGAAATCACACAAAAAAGCGGGGTGAAGAACAGACACCGGTACCCTAGTTCTAAGTTCAGGACTCTGTCTCTCAGTCTTCTTCCCCTTACCTCCCAAATTTTCTGGTCTGGCAGCAGGAGCTCCAGGTGGTAAGTCTTAGCTAGATACCATTTTCTCCTCTCCTCCTTATAAATACATCTTGATTAAAAGTTTAATCAACTTCTGAATGAAGTCACTGGTTGAATATTTCAAATTTTTAATTACTCACTTTTGTGTTGGTGTATAAATTTGAATAATAGTTGTATTGATTGAATTTCCTTGAAGGCATATATATATATATATATATATATATATATATATATATATTATCCAGTCACATACGACAGTGTGCATCATAATTGTCTTTTCATTGCTCTTTTGAACAATGAATATGACACCATTCCTCTTGATTATTCTCTTGCAGATATAGTAGAGAATGATTTTCTGTTGTAAGCTGGCCAATACTAATCCATTTCAGCTCAGAAAGGCTTAAATATCAGTCTTTATGTAGTCTATTATATATTTTACCATTTCCAATTTTTCTACACCCATACTTCTGACAATCTAAGTTCAGTTCATTAGCAGCACTAGCAGCTGCTATGCCTTAACTTGAGTTGTTAGATACCAGTAAATGGAGATATCAAAGGCTCTACTTTCAGAACTTTTACCTGACTAATGTCACCAGGGTCAACTCCACTCACTATGAGAAATCACATCCTCCTCAGTCACATTTTAAGTGCCCTCCAGCCTGTGGGCCCAGTTTCCAGCACTGTCTCTGACAATGATCTATTTCTTAGACTTTCAGCATTTGACCACTTGTCAAAGCTTTTCAGTGGGTAATTCCTCTGAACTGAGTGTTCGCCAAAGTCTGTTCTTCATTTGGAAACTCTGCTGAAGCTTGTTCACTTGGAGTGACCCTGCTGTCCTTCGAAATATAGATGACATAGCTTCTGTCATTATAGCAACACACAGACTACCACAGTATGACAGATAACTGGTGGTGTAACCATGCTAGCTGCCCTTAAAATGATCTATTCGGGTCCTTTGATTCATAATTACTTGAATTTATTGCATATATTTCAGAACTTGCTTCCAGAGCAAGTTTCAGAATCTCTTCCAACATACCCATATGTTAGTGGACCGCAACCCCTTTGGGGATTGATGATCTTCACAGGGGTCACCTAAGACCATCAAAAGACACATATTTCTGATGGTCTTGGGAATTGAGACACCACTCCTCTATCCATCTCCAGGTGGGCTCACCTACATACAGATATGCCCACATACGAGTACCTGGTGTGATGACATCATCGCACCAAACCCATCATATACACCCCACACAAATACAGGTGTTTGTGACATGGTTGGTGCCATAATGTACGTATGTGGACCAGTCACATATGTGTAAAGAGCAGCTACTATGTAGAAAGCAGCTGCTGTTTTGAAAGCAGCTACTATGTTGAAAGCAGCAGTATTGGAGACTTCATGAATTATAATTACTGGATAAATATAAAATCATGTACTGTATAATCATCAACTACTGCAAAAAATATTAGTACCATGGGAACTTAATCTAGATGGCCTCTTTATATTCATCTGCAGTTAATGTGAATATTTACCCCTTGGGATAGTGAAAGGTATGTAAAAAAGCAACAACACTGAATGGTAAATCATTGGAAACTTTAATCAACTGTATTGCTTAAACTATGTCATGCATCATTTTTGTATTGTTAAAGCTATTATTATAGGTTATTTTCCAGTTTTTTGGGGGGGCATCACTGCCCTCTGGTGGCAGTGGGAGGCCCAGCCTTGCTCCTGGAGAGCTGCTGCTGGATTTGAACCACCAAGCCAGGGGGCTAAAGTCCCACACTCAACCACTAAACCACCGGGGCTCAGTCCTAAGATTATTTTCATTAGCAAAATATCCCATCACAGTGGTTCATGTAGAGGAGAAAGTTAAGAAAAGAGAATATAGTGAGAACTTTTTAAAGTATGGTTTTAATTCAATAATTACAGCAGGAATTGAGAAACCAAAATGTGTTATTTGTTGTGTTATCAGCAGAATCTGTGAAGGCAACAAACTTAAACGCCATTTCGATAGCAAGCATCTGGGCTTTCCCTACAAGGATACCAAGTCTTTTAGATGCAAAGCTGATGGAAAGCCAGACTTGACACTGATAGCAAGTACTGCAAACAAAATGTAACAGACATTGAAGCTTCATACTTGGTGGCACCCAGAATCAGCAGCTCTGAAACCTCACACCATTGCTGAGGCTTTACTGTAGCCGGTGTCCTTAGGAATTGTCTGAGTTATGATCAGAGACGAATTTGTTACAAAATTAAGTGCAATCTCCTTATCTAATGACATTGTCTGCAGAAGAATAGATGACATGTCTGTTGATATTATTGATCAGGTAACCCAGGAAATTAAATCTGCTCCAATTCCCACAGGTAGCATCCAGCTTGATCAATCAACAGACATTGCAAACTGTTCACAGTTACTGGTTTACATGAGGTAAATTAATGATGGCACTTTCAAGATAGTTTCCTTTTTGCAAACCTCTTGAAGTGACACCTGCTGCACATAATTGTATTTGACACAGTTGGTTCACTTGTGAAAGAGTTTAAGATGTCTTGAGAAAAGGTTTGTGGTGTTTGCACAGATGGTGCTCCAGCTATGCTAGGATGTCAATCTGGATTTTAATGTTTGGTACTGAATGAGTCACCAAAAGTCATGGGAACTCACAGCAAATATTAGCAACGATAACAATGCCATAAGCGTTACAAGAAATAATGAAAAGTGTCGTAAGTTCTGTCAATCTTGTAGAGGGAGCACTTTAAACTCTTGAATATTTTTGCAACTGTGCAACCAATTGGATGCACTAAACAATGCTCTGCTCTTTTCCACTGAAGTGAGATGATTGTCGAGAGGAAAAGTCATAAGATGTGTGTTTGAGCTTTATGATGAACAAAATGTTTTTTTAATCAGAAAGCAAGACCTCAGTGCCAAGCACTATCCAGCAATAAAAGTGAACTACAGAAAGGAACTTACGTGGCTGACATGTTTGCCATCTTGAATTAGTGAGGTTGATCACTGTAAGGACCAAACGCAATATGCCTTGATCTTTCTGAAGAGATGTGATCATTCCAAGAGAAACTTCAGATTTGACACAAAAAAATTGATGTAAATAAAATGTACAAGTTGCCTGCCTGATCTGCTTTCTTTGAGAAACATGATATTGAACCAGACAAAAGGATTACGATGATAATTTCCGTGGAAGCACACTTGCACCTGCTTGCAGATGAAATTTAATCTACCTGACACTCCATTTATACTTGCCAGAAACCATTCACAGTCAAAGTTGAAGATGTTCCTGAGAAAGGACAAGAGGAGTTCATTGAACGAATTAACAGTGATGCAACAAGAACGGATTTCTTTACAATGCCAGTTACAAAATTCTGAGTCAAGGGTTTGCAGTCATAGCCTGTCCTGAGACTGTGTTATGCCTTCTTTCCTTTTCAATAACGTATCTTTGTGAAACAGTTTTCCAGCTGGTTGGTTATCAAATCTAAATGCAGAAGTAAATTTTTTTGTGGAAGACGATCTCCGTTGTGTTCTTGTAAAGACTTCTCTGAGAATTTCTGATCTTGATCTTTTGAGAGAGAAGCTATCTCGACCTTCACACTGGAGTTGACTTTTTACACATATGGTTGAAAAATGTAGCAATGTAGTTTACTGTTCTTGTATTAAGATTGTTACCCATGCTACACCACGATTCAAGACAAAATTTCCCTTATTTGTAGTGAGAAATAATACATATACTCATGTATATGCTGCGTTTTTCAGCACCTTTCAAATGCAATTTTTGTGGTAAAATTAGGTGCCCTGGCTGATATTCAGATGAGCTTATACATTCAGATGAGCATATATAATAAATATTTCCCAGCATATAATTACATATTGTTTTTGTGATTAATCACTGTGCTTTAATTATTTTCAATTTGTAACAATGAAAATACATCCTGCATATTAGATATCTACATTACTATCATAACAGTAGCAACATTATAGGTATGAGATAACAAAAATTAATTTTTAACATGAGGAACTGTACTAAAGGGCCATGGCATTAAGAAGGTTGAGAACCACTGCCTTAGGTCTTTTCTTTCTTCCATGCTTTTTGCTTTCTTAATGTATGATGGTTTTGATGCCATTGCACAATGTATGTGGTATTCTGCTATTAGTGTTTAGTGCATCAAATCTACTTTTAAGATGGCATGTAAATTCAGATGGGATATACTGAAGGTCAAATTTTGGGTCTTGTAGATTTGTTTTAATTTTCTAGAGGTTCACTTTGAACTAGTGTATGAGCAATTGATGGTCTATTTCATAATTGGGCCCTGGCCTTGTTTTAATTGATAGTTGAGTTTCTCCATTATCTTTTTTGAAAGATGTAATCAATTTGATTCCTGTGTATTTCATCTAGTGAGAACCATGTAAATTGTCATTACTCATGTGGTTGGAAAAAGGTATTAGCAATGAAAACATCATTGCTCTTGTGAGGGTGAATATTCACTCTCCAGCCTCATTTCAATCACTGAGGCCATATTGTCTGTCCACAGACAAAAGAATTTCCTTTTTGTTTCCAGTACTTGTATTACAATCACCAATAATTGATGATTCATCTTGATTTCATGTTTAATCATTTTCAGACTAAAGAATTTGGTAGAATTCATTTATTCATTGTTGGCTTTCATAGTTGGTGTGTAAATTTGAAAAATAGTTCTTTTAACTATTCTCAGATGCTAACATCAAAAAACCTCACTGTGATTTTAAAAACTATATCATTTTATTGAGGGCTTTTACAGCTCTTATAACAATCCATACATCAATTATATTAAGCAAATTTGTACATATGTTGCTATCATCATTTTCAAAACATTTTCTTTCCACTTGAACCCTTGGTTCTCACAGTGATTCTTTGTTTGGGGGCCATCACTGCCCTCTGGTGGTGGCAGTGGGAGGCCCAGCCTTGCTGCTGGATTTGAACCTCCAACCCAGTGGGCCGCAGTCCCGCGCACAACCACTACGCCACTGGGGCTCAACCTCTCACAGTGATTCTTAAGAGAAATAATGTGTATTATTTTTACACATTTTTCTTTTGACTGTGTCCAGACTAGTGGATAGACTGTCCAGAAAAGAGGTTAAGTTGAGATCTCAGCAAGGTTGGCATGAGAAGTGGGCAAAGCAAGAAGACTGATCAAATAAAGCTTAGCTTTAAGAAATTACAAGGGTAAAGAGACAAAAAAAAATGAACAGAAAACTTGGACTTTTACTTCTTTATTATGGCCTTTTGAGAATAAATGAAATAATGTGTATGTATATGTGAAATGGATATTGAAAGTCAAAAAGCACAGTTGGGAATCATTGTCGACTTCTCCACACTAAAAATAACTAGGTCAAGTGGGAAGATCAGAAATCAACTAAGAAGAGAAAATTCTTCTATTATTGACTGAGCATCTTGAATTTTTCATACCAACTGAAGATTTCCAAATGCATTTGCAAGCAGGGTAAACCAGTGCAGTTTCCCTCGTGTCAAGTGTAACACATGCAGGGTTCGTGGACTCCGTAGGGCTTTCAGGAGTTTATTTTTAAGAAATAGATGGCTAGGTCTTTTTATTCCTGAGTCTCAATGGGTAGATACACTCGAATCTCCAAGCTTTTAGTTACCAGCTAGACAATTATTTGGATTACCCAGTGACTTCTTGTGTAGTAGGATGCAGGAAGAGGACAAAATTCTACATTATGCTCTCTCATTGATGTTCTTGGGTCATGATCAGAACGCTGATGGTGGGCTAAATAAAAACACACATGGCCGAGTCTCCAGATCTTCTAACTCAACGATGTATGTGTATGTGGGATGAGACCTGGGAATATATATTTTGAGTAAATTACTGAGAGATCCCATTATTGTTAGCCTGTGGACCACATATGAAGAACGACTCCTTTTGAATGTACTCTACTTTCATTTTCTTGCATTTATTCCTTGGGCTTTGTCAACACTGAGATAATTTTGGGAAAATAAAAATGAAAAGAAGATCTCTACCACCTCATGGATGCCTTTCTTTGTTATTCAATGTGGGCTTACGTTTGACCTAATTAAAATGCTTTATCTGGTTTTAGATGGCCTGATTAATTGAAGGATAAAATTACTTTTAGGAAGTATTTATTTAGAGCTTTGTGCCTTTCCCCGTTGAAGCATGAGGTTTGATTTCTCTATACAAGTTTTTAATAATCATAATAATTAGTGTGGAATTTCAGATTAAAAAATCACAATTACCCAGTGTATTTTTAGTATCTAAGCATGAACACATGATTATTGTCTTCTGGTGACACTACCATATATACCAGTAATTGCCAATAAAAATGAAATGCAATTTTTGCAGGCGTAGCCCTAAATAGATTTATACAGTGACAAAACATGGAGACCTTATATTCTCTGAAGTTTTATGTAGCCTATCACTTCCACATATAAAGTCATTTTAATCTTTCTGAAAATAGACACATAATATATAACACTAGATTTTTTGGATTTTGTATCCTGTGCAAGAATATATGTGATTTTAGTGTAACCTGGATATTTTTATTCTCAAAGTAAAAAATTCTAAATCTGTGCAAGGAGAATACAGTTATTTTATTCATTGTAGTATTGGTTCAGAATGATGTATTCTTTTCAATAGTCCTGCCTTTATTTGATATTTCAATTTTCCTGCCCCATGCTGCCTTTCTTGTCTGTTTCTTGCAGGAGCTGCAGTTTAATTTTCCTCTTCCTTTTTTGCCCTACCAGGGGAGATGTGTCGTCTCAGCTATAAAGAAATCTTTGCTCCTGTTCTCTTTGTCCACATGCCGGCTAGCATTCAGGGAAAAGTTCACCACTGCTCTTCAGGAAATGAATTTTATCATAAGCACCAAAGGGGGCAGTCAGATAAAGACATTTAGAATGGAGAGAATACTACAAATAATACTTTTAATTGGCTTGCATGTATTACAAATATAAGATCTACAGAAGTAGACAGTTTTAGAACTCCTTAGAGGCATAAGCTTGCTAAATCACTTGCCAAGGCCACATGAAAATAAGAGCGAGTAAGAAATATTGTTTTGTGATCCATGATTTTACTTGTAAAGCCATGTCCTTTCACTTTTTTAGCAACAGAATTCATAACTTGCTTGATAAAACTTTGTAAGGGATTATCTGTTCTTCTCCCATGTTAAAATTGTGCTTACCAAATCAGTGTCTTTTATTTATATTTGAAAAGGTATTGTTGATCTCTTGGTGTAAGTGTTGGAGAGCAGTCATGTTGGTAGAGGGTTTGGCAGTTTCCAAATGCCTATAAGAATAAATAATAACATTCACAGCTTCTTACTTTTAAAAGGTGTGTGAATTACAGATTAAAATATATATCTTCTAATTTCAGCAAAACAGAGTCTGCTTTAGATCATTAAGGATGATTTCATAAAAGAGGGTTCATATATAAAATTTCTGAGAGACAGGAGTGCACTGCACATCTTGATTTTCTTGGAATGTGCTCCTATGGCATGCTGAGTAAAGGTCTCTCTTTTTTTTTTGGGGGGGGGGGCATCACTGCTCTCCGGTGGTGGGAGTAGGAGGCCCAGCCCCACTGCTGGAATTGAACCTCGCCCTACTGCTGGAATTGAACCTCCGTCCCAGTGGGCCGCAGTCCCGCGCACAACCACTACGCCACCGGGGCTCAGCCTGTAAAGGTCTCTCTTTAGGCTATCCATCTCCAAGGCTATTTGTCTATTCTTATGTTAAGGCCAGTGACTTGGGAAACTGGTGTTGGAATGAATATCCCAATTCCAGGCATATGGTTGGGGTATGGGAGAAACTTCAGCAGCAACTCTCAAGTAGTAACAGATGTGGATGGTGTGCCCTAAACTAGAGATTTTTCAGTATCACCCATCCTTTATGTTTCTCCAGATCTGCTCTATTCAGAGTTCAGCAAAAATCAAGTGAAGTCACAATTAGGTTCTTTTTAGTTCCTCAGCCATCAGTACCAGCAGGGAGATGGTCTTCCAGAACACATTTGCATCACTTAGCACTGATAAGCAGAAATATGAAGAGAAAAATTTGGAAGAAATTTGAAAGATGTGGATGTTTGTGAATACTCAGAACAATGTATCTTTTCTGTTTGGTCAATGATGAAAGATAAACCTAATATTTCAAGCACCTATTGCTTTGAAATTCTCAACAAAGATATTCAAATCCAAAACCAGTATTAAGGTTTCTGGATTATGACAAAGGAAAACATGGGGAAATGTTTAGAACTCAAAAACAAAGAAGAGCAAAATAAGGAGTTTAATAATGAGACAGAAACCTTAAGTAAAAAGCAACTAAATATTTTGAAGCATAATAATAAAATAGCAGCAATAAACAACTTCACTGACAAATATACAGGTAGAAACAAAACAATGGCAGAATCAGCAAAGTAGAAGACAAAGAGTGAGACTGCTCAGTGTGAAGACTAAGTGGGGAAAAATTAACAGAGCATATGAGTTCTGTAACAACATCAAGAGAAATATTATACACATGATAAGAGTTGCAGACAGGGAAAAGAGGAAATGAAGTTCAGAATATATTTTTGAAGAAATAATAACAGAAAGCTTCCCAAATATGGAAGATGAGCATCATCCAAGACACACAATGAACTGCATATAGATTAAACCCTAAGAGAAACACCACAAGATATATCATAATCAAACTTTCCAGATACAAAGATAATGAAACAATTCTGAGAGTATCATGTATTAAGGGAAACGTCATTTGCAAAGGAACCTTAATAAGATTAAGTGCTCATTCATCAAAAAAAAGCATACAAGCATTAAGACAATAAGATGACGTATACAAAGCCTTGAAATAAAATGACTGTAAGCCAGAAGTAATATACCCAACAAAATCATCTTTTGTTTTTGTGGGCATCACTGCCTCTGGTGGTTGTGGGCGCTACCCAGCCGCCACTGGATTTGAACCGCCAAGCCCGCGGGCTGCAGTTCTGCACTCAACTACTTACGCCACCAGGGCTCAGCCCCAAAATCATCTTTTAAAAATGTGGGTGAAATTAGGATTTCCCCATTAATCAGAAATTGTAAGAATTTGTAACCAGCCCTGCAAGAAATATTAAAGTGAGTTCTCTAGAAAGAAAACTAATGACATCAGCCCCCAAATCCAAATTTTGATGCTGATAAACCACCTGAATTCATATGATAATGAAATGAACTACCATGAGATTGTTGGAGATCTGGGGCACAATTGACAGTGATATAAAGACAAAAAGGATGACAGACCAGTCAAGGTGCAGCTGGGCAGCGATGATGCACTCGTTTCTTCTAGTTCCTGAAGCCTTCCTCTCCCCAACCATCATGGTCCCAATAAACCCAGGTGGACTGGAGAAGGTACACTGGTGGAGAGGGGTGCTGGAGATATGGGGAGACCAGGATGGATGAGCCCCTTTGGGCCAGTGGTTAGATTGGAGTGCTGGATGGGTGGAGAGAAGGTGGGGTAGATAGACGGAACCAACTGCAAGGATATACACATAAGCTCCTATTTGAAGGATGGGAATCAAAGGAGTGGGTTGGGGGAGGGGTCGGGCAGTGTAAGCTATGACAGAACAATAATAATTTTTAAGTATTGCTGCTGGATTTGAACCTTCAACCCAGTGGGCCACAGTCCCGTGCACAACCACTATACCACCAGGGCTCAGCCCGAATAAACACTTTTTCAGATAAAAAATAAAATAAGAAGGGTAATGAATGGTATACACAGAGACTGTTCACATCTAAATGATTCAATAATAAAACAGGAGGCAGGGATATATATATATATATATATATATATATATATATATATATATATTCCTAAAATGAACTCAGTTTTGAAGATATAGAACAGAGAAGCCATCAATCTTACCAAAAAAAGAAAACTTTAACAAATGTTTCCAGTAAATTCTCTACGGATACTTAATTGCAGTGAATATAAATGGATTAAATATTCCAGTCAAGAAACAATGGTAGACTACACTAAAATAGGACATGTCCATATGTTGTCTTCAAGGGGCACACCTTGGGCACAAGTTTCTAAGAGACTAAAAGTGAGGGAATTCCTGACTAAACTATCAGGAATAATAAAGAAAGCTAAATAATTTTATGAAAACGAAAAACTATTAAATTATAAATTTATTGGGTTATTGAAGAAATAAAAAAGAATTTAAAAGGTATTTTAAATTTTAAGTATTTAGTCCACGAAGTAAAAATTATTGTTTTTATTGAGTCTTAGTCCTAGAGTGCCTGTTTTTAAAGTAGTCTATGTGACAGAATGGGAGAGACAATTAAAGTGCTGTATGGCAGACCCAAATATGATGCTTTAATTTAAGTAAAGCACTAGTGGGATTGAGTTGTGGACTGGCCTATCCATTTTTTTTTTCAGAGAATATATTTTTTTTAAAGAATGACTAACAGACAGCAATAGCTACTCAAACTTATGCATTTGGCAGACATTTTCTCAAGTAAATTTTGTCTGTCACTTCAAATAAAGGATAGGCGGTGTTCACAACCATGACGAAATACAAGATATGATGCAGAAATTAGTATTATGGATGGCACATTCCTGCCTCCACTCTCTTCAGTTCAGTTAGGTAGAGACAGTAACACATGTGGACTTCTTGATATTGTGTAATGTCATAGGCAAACATTTAGAAGTAATTGTTACTTAGTGAACAGTATCTTCCAAATGATGTTGCAAAATTATGCAACATCTTCATATTAGTAAAAATTAATTATGAGAGTCTAATTAATTTTAATGTAATGGTACAAAAAAGGTTTATTGATGCAGTGTGAGTCTTCATTTTAATTTTGAAGGAGCTGCCATTTGTCAGGTTTGTGTGTTATATCAAAAATTGTACTCAGTTCTCTGGAATGATATTAATATCTTTTTCTTCTTAACCCCAAAATTTCACATAAAGTTTGCTTAAAGCCAGCCTGTCTGGCTGAACACTATGCTTCTTTAATACCAGTCTATATGGGATCAAATTTATGGTGCATTCAGGGAGCCCTGGTGGCAGAGTGTTTATGCATAGAATGGGATTCCATAAGATCAGCAGTTTGAAATAACACCAGGTGACCCAAGGAAGAAAGATGACGTTTTCTACTCATGTGAAGACTTACAGTCTTGTAAACTGTGTCAGAGAGGGTTCTCTAGAGAAATAAAACCAGGACACTAGTAAGTCTCTTTATATATTTATATAAAAAGAAGAATATATAAGATAAGAAACAGTTAAGTAATCTATAAAGCAGTACAAATTGCTTGGTGCAACTCACTTGTGTGAGACAGCTAGAAGACTGGCAGGCCTTCAAGTCTTGAGGGCCGCTAAGTAGTCCTCTGTAGAGCAATCCAGGCTATCCGGCCACAGGCAGCAAACAGCAGAGTAGGTCGCCAACAGTCAGCCAGATGACAGAGTCCAACAGTCCCCAGCTCAAGAGATGTATATCTCATATGTATATGGTGAAGTAGGGCTTGAAGGAACCTCAACTCACAGCTCCACAGTCCACAATTAGGTGTTCCACGGGTAGTGTTGCTTGGTGGTTGAAGCACAGGACAAACAAGGCAGCTCTCTGGTCTGAAGAGAAAGAGAGGGCAGGACTTGCTGAGCCCCTCCTATCTCTGCCCTTCAATTCATCCTGTGTATTCATTGGTCATGCCGTCACAACAGCCCCACCAATCTTCTGTGGCCATGTTGGCATAACAAACCTGCCCATCACATAAACTCAGGGATAGTTCCACCTTGTCCAGGGTTGCTATAAGTGGACATCAATTCAAGCCACATGGGCTAACCCTGACTGAATCAAGCCTCTGGGGCCAGAGAAGCCACATGGAGACTCCTGCCAGTGCTGAAATACTTCTACCACTAATGGATATTGCTGATGTACCCTGAGCCTTGGAAATGAGGAGCCGTGACGAGAACCCTGCCAGTGTTGGGAAGATTCTACTGCCGCTGGATACACAAGATTTTGCACCCACTGGCCTGTGATTGTCCTGGTGTCATTGCACATTGCTTCGTGAGTCGGAAGGAGACTTTATAGACTGGTATCAGACATATGGGTGATATCAGACTTATGACCATGGACTGAACAGGGTGGGAGACTTTCTCAATGTTCCATTCCTCTTGTATATAAACCTTCCCCTTATATCCATTTGTGTGTCTATGAATTTTTTTCTCTAGTCTACTCAGATTAACATACAATGAAAATAATTTTATGGTTGAGAGTCACCACAACGTAAGGAACTGTGTGAAAGGATCATGGCATTCAGAAAGTTGAGAACCCCTGGACTAGGAGCATAGGACCACCCAAAGCTAATGCAGCAGATCTGCTGACCCAGTGTGCCTGGAAGGCAGAGGTGAAGCCCAAGGTCAATCCAGAGAATATGACCATGACTCACTGCCTTGACTGAAGAACCATTACTTAGATGGTCTCAGAGAACAGAGAGTTATTTTCAAGTCTTGAAAGCTAATGTAAATTATCCAGGCTCTCAGGAAATGTAAAGACTAATTTTAGAACTTAGTAAGATACTGTACATTAAAATAAATAGAAACCAAATCCAGTGATGCCAAATTTATTCTTAATCATGGTGATCCCATGTGCTCTAAAGTAGAACTGCACTCCAGGGAAGAGGATAATTCATAGGTGGAAAATTTTTATGTATATGTCATCATTCTTAATTAAAACAGAAAATATGAGCACATTTATTTGAAAAATTCAATTGCTTCTATTTTTCTTGTCAATCCATGCCACTAATTGCCATAAAAGGCTCAAATTGGCAGATGACACATGATAAGTGCAGGGTTTACAGGTTCATGTCTTAGTCATGCTTCTAACAGGAACTGCAAGGTAGAATAAACAGAAATTCTGTACCCAGATGATGGTAAGCAATGAGAAAACATAGCTCCATTTCTTTAATATTCCTGCCAGGGTTGTACAACTGAAATCTAAACATGGGAAATAACAGGTGAAGCTAAATTGTAAATCCCACACTTATCATGTGTCACCTGCCAATTTGAGCCATTTTGTGGCAATTAGTAGCAAGAAATGACAAGAAAAATAGAAGCAATTGGAATTTGTAGTTTTTAACCACAAATGCCTTTTTCAACAACATAAATGGTGACTATACAAATGGAACTCTTTCATGGAATACTCAGAAACCAAACTGACTGCACTGGTGAAAGGATACCATGGCGGAACTCATAATCAGTAGCTTAAATGAGGCCAAAGGCTGACTGTGGAATGGAAATTGCTCCTATGTAAGTTCAGGCTGAAGCAGAATAAAATTAAAACTAGTTGACAGGATCAATGGGCAAAATACAGTCACTGCACCAAAAAGAACTAGTTGATTGACACTCAACCATTTAAAAAGGTAGCATATAAGCAAGAATCAATGCTTCTGAAGGGAGAAATCCAAGTTGCATTGAAGTCATTAGCCAACACCTAGCATCCAGGATTGAACAAATATCAGTTCAAGTGTTTCACGAAGCTGAAAGACTTGGCATAACTATGTATGTATGCCAAGAAACTTGGAAGACAGATTCGGACCAACAGACTGGAAGAGAACCATATTTTCACTATTTCAAAGAAAGTTGACCAAACAGAATGCTCAAATTATAGAACAATCGCACTCAAGTAAAATTTTCCTGACCGAAACTCATTCAACATTTGACTGGGAGCTGCCAGAGGTTCAGGCCAGATTCAGCAGAGGATATAGGATAAAGAATATCATTGCTGATATCAGGTAGATCTTGGCTTAAAACAGAGAATACTAGAAAAAGGTACTCATGTTTTATTCAACTGTGTGGATATAAGAAAACATAAGTAGCTTGAGAAGAATGGGAACTCCAGAAGATGTTATTAGGGTAATGCAGAATCTGTACATAAATCAAGAGGCTGTTGTGCAAGCAGAAGGAAATACTGCATGTTTTAAAATAAAAAAAATGAGTAATATTTGTAACCCCTCATCTCACATTACTTATTCAATCTATAGTCTAAGCATATAATCCTAGAAACTAGACTATATGAATAAAACCGTGATATCAGAATCAGAAGTAGGCTTATTAATAACCTTTGATGACACAGCCTCACTTGCTGAAAGTGCTGAGAACTTGACACACTTGATGAAGATCAAGGTTACCAGTCTTTGATCTAGATTGCAATTTAATGGAAACCCACCTCCACTGCCATCAATTCAACTGGACCAATCAATAAATGGAGAAAGTAAGGAATTTATCAGCTATTTCATCTTGTTTGCATACATAATCATTATTCTTGGAAGTAGCGGTCAAGAGATCAAAAGGTGGATTCAGGGGCCAGTGTGCTGCGTAAGACCTCTTCAGAGGGTTAAGCAGTGTGCCTGACATAAGCTATGTTACTTTCAGTTGCCTCATATACATGTGAACGTTGGATCCTAAATAAGGAAGACTGTGTTAGTCTGGGTAGGCAAGAAAAGCAAAGTCACGGAAACTCAGAAGTATATAAGGGAGAGTTTTATATAAAGATAAGTGCACATTGAGAAAGCATCCCAGCCCAGTCCAGTTCAAGCTCATAAGTCTAACATTAGCCCATATTTCCGCCTCTGAGCTACAAAGTCCTCCTCGAACTCACAAAACACATGCAATGGCACCTAATGCAGGAGGAAAGGCGAGTCAATGAGCATGTTAGCATCTCAGCGCTGTCACAGATCTACATGTGGTTTCTCCAGTTCCCAGGGCTGCATTAGGGCAGGCCCATGTGGTTTCTCCTCAGGGATGTCTCGCAGGAAGTCAACTTTTCCAGCCAAAACAGGGAACTCACCAAGGCAGTTGCACCCTGGTCCGACCATCAGAGAGCAAGCAACCCGAGACCTAGAAAGGTGAGGTTCAACATGTCATTTTATCTCTCTGCCCTTCAATTAATCCCACATGTGTTTATTGGGCAGATTGGCAGAATAAGCCTTAACTATCTCAAAGACCAAAGAAGAATAAATTTATTTGAATTATGGTACAGACAAAGAGTATGGAAAATGCCATGGACTGCCAAATGAACCAAGAAATCGGTCTTTGAGGAAGTACAGCCAGAATGCTCCTGCCAGGAGCATTAAAGGCCAGGATTGTAAGTCATCAACTCACATTCGTTGGGCATGTTATCAGGAAAGACCAGTCTCTGGGAGGGACATGCTTTTGTAAGAGACAAGAAAAGATGTTCAAAGAGGGGGAGAAAAAAATATGATATTCAAATAAAAGTCCGAGATTAGATCAATTGTGTTTCTCTTGGCCACAAGCTACAAGCTGTGCTATAAAGTAGAGGGACAGCGAAAATTGCGGGATTAATTCACACAGTGGCTGTAACAATGGGCTCACACATAATAATTACAAGGATGGTACAGGACTGCCATTGTGATAAAATTGGAACTGACTTCATGATATCTAACAACAACACGAAGTATGTTTGATCAAATACTACTTTCAATAGTTTGATTTCTGGGTAGTGTTGTCTAGGATGTTCATGTTGTTGGTTTGTTTTTTCAAAATTCATTGATTTCTCTTTATCTAGATACACCCTTATTTCTTCCTTATATTTGAAGGATAATTTTACTGGATATAAAATTTTTGCTTGGCAATTTTTTACATGTCATTTCATTGACTTACTTGCATGGTTTCAATTGAAAAATTAGAGTTTGTTCTTACTGTTTTCCCTTTTTAGTGATTTGTTCTTATTTTCCCAAGCTTTTCTCATTTTATCTTTTATATTAGAAAGTTTGGCTACAATATGTAATATCGATTTTCTTTTGGAGTGTATCCAGTTTGGGATTCTTTTAGCTTCTTGAATAGCTGTTAGTTCCTTTTAAAAAAACTTGTGTTAGGAAAGTTTTTTTCCTGGGATTTCTTGTACTATTTTTCTGTTCTCTCCTCTTCTGGATTCTCAGTGAGACAAAGTGGTTCACCTTGCTTGTATACCACATAATTCTTATATTTTTTCCAGACTTCTTTTTGCATTTTTTGTCGATTGATCTTACAGAGAGGAATTGAGAGATCCAATCCAAGCTCACTAATTCACTTGCTAATTCTACTGTGTTTTAAAAGTGTCGTGTAACTCTGTCAGCTTAATATTATTCATTTTGCCAAGATTCTGCATTTATTACTCACAGCAACTCACAGGCGTCTAAGCAGAACTTTCTACCAGGATCTACATAGTAGGTCTTCTTCATTAAAGAATTAACAATTTCTGCAGTGATGAGAAGTTTTGCTGAATTGTAGTTAAGTAGAAAAGAGTAATGGATAGGCTTCAACCAGGGAGGGATTGTAGCATTCACAGATGGTAATTTCTTAGACGGATTATGGGTTCTCAGGTTTCTGTTGTTTGTTATTTGGTGTATCCACTTGTTTACAACTCATAATAACCCCATGTAAAATAGAACAAACCACTACCGTGGGCCATCCCCAAAATTGTGATGGTTGAACCCATCATTGCAACCACTGGGCCGCTCCATCTTGTCTAAGGTGTTCCTCTATTTCCATGGCCCTCTCAGAGACTTTGCCCTGAGGGAAGTATCTACTACACTTGATCTTAGCCAAAAGGCCGAGAAGCGATGAGGGAAGTATCTACATAGCACAACTTGCACCTTGTGGTCAACAGAAACACAGTTAATCTAACCCGAGGCCTCTCATTTGAATATCATACTTTTCCTTCCATTTGAACACCTTTACGTACATCTTGAAAACTCTAAAGATTTGCATGAGCTATATTTAATTTATTTATCTTATTAGTGTGGACTATGAGTTCATTTTCCTTGGGTTCTATCAGACAAATTGATTACGAGGGGACATCTCTCAACTAAGCATTTTGATTGGGTAATTAAGTTTCTGTGCACCTGCACTCCTGTCCACTGGGATATTCTCCTTCAGAGCATCCCTTCTTCCACAAGGTTAATTAACCCTACTAGATTTTCATAGGGTTTGTATTTTTCTATTTCAGTGCCCTAGAGATTCCATCCACACCCTCTCTTGAGGTGTGACACAGAAAGAGATATGGGAAAGTTGAGGAAATTATCATAATTTAAAGTACAATACTTTGTCAAGAAATCACTAAAAATAAAGATTTTAAAGACACAAGATTCGAACTGCTAAGACTCACAAGATTAATCTACTCTGTGAAAAACTCCTCCTTCCAGAACCCCTAGTGACTGATGATCTTGCATTTTCATTGATGCTTTACTGGACAATTTGGATTATGTGAGAGGCTTCTGTTCTACTGGGTCCAAATTGAATTGGAAAAGAGCGTATTTTATTTTCTTTGAGTGCAATATAACCTTGATAACGATTACTGCCTTATGCTTTGAATGATATGAGCCATCAGAATCAAAGTGCCAGTAAAAACAGGTTAGAGAGGAAAGGGATGAGAAGGAAGAGGGAACAAATGCAACTCCAAAATTCAGGGGTCTGGTGGTTTATGTGCGGAGCTGATAACTGCAAGGTCAGCCGTTTGATTTCACCAGCTACTGTGTGGGAGAAAGATAGGACTTTGTGCTCCCTTAAATATCGACAGCTTTGGAAACCCCCTGGGGGCCATTGTATAGGGTTGTTTTCTAGGGTTGATGTGAGTTGACATCAACTTAATAGCAGTGAGTTTTGAGAGTTGTTGAGAGCCCACAACGTGTTCTTTGTAGTGTTGAGTTTTGCTGCACGTGATAATGTACAATTAAAACTTGCATGTTAGTTGTTGTTGGTTCAAATCAAACCAAATTCAACGCATGGCAATCACATGTACACCTATGTACAAAAGAACAGAACGTTGCCTGGTCCTGCCCTATCACCAATATAGTTCATATGCTTTACTCTTTTGATTTGGCCACTGTTATTTTGAGTGCCTTCTGATTTAGAAGACTCATCTTTCAGCACTCGATCAGACCTCATTCTGTTGTAATCTGTAAGATTTTCATTGTCTTATATAGAGCTGCAAGATGGTCTTTTGTCCACATCTATCTTAGTCTACTAAGCTGGAGTTTTTAGCTCCACTGAAAACTGTCCACTCAAAAAGAACCTGATGCTATTTGATATACGAATGACATAGTTTCCAGACTTACAGCTTCCAGCATCCTAACAACACACAAACCACCACAATATGGCAAACTGATAGAACGATGATGGATTTACAGGAAATCATTTTATAATGAATGATTTATAACTACAATGGTTTATAACATAATTTTATAAGTTCAGGGAGCTTTGGAGACATTTATGGGGCTACACAGGAAAAGGGAGAATCAAGACTTGACACATTCCTGCTTCTTGTCTGGTAAACTTTCTCCTTTAGAATGCTGCATCCTAGAGGAAGTCAGAGATTAGGCAGGATGGAGGTGGTAAAGAATGGCAAAGTGTGTGCTTTACCCTGAGGAGTTGGATTGCGAGTCTTCATTTTCCCTGAAAGCTGTAAATAATAGCTCCTCTTGGACACAAATGATAATTTTACTTCCCTTGGTGATTTAAGGCAAAGATAATCTTTACCAGTTAGTAACAAACAAAACTCACAGCCTGGATGGGGGTGGGGCATGGAAAGAAGAGAAAAAAAAAACTATGAAGAGCAAGCACAACCTAAGACACAGCCATTCCTACAGTCATTTAATAAGGGACCATCAGCTGCACACAGCTCAGAAGGCCGTCTGCAAACAAACTGTGCAAAGGGAGCCAATCAATTAATGACTTGAACTAGCTGTTCTACTTTTGATCCTAATTTTTACTGTTAGAATCTGAGGGTTAATAAACACAAAGTGAAAATGGGTTGTAGATATTGCTACATTTTAATTCCTAGGATATTTTCGTATTCAACTTGAAGATCAAGAAGGGTGCTAGATAATTTTCAGTTTGTTTGTGATAGGAATGCTCCTATCTATTTTAGATCTTTGCTATTTTAGGCTGTTTATTTTCATCTGTTAGGGACTTAGAAAAATTAGAAAAAGATAATTTTAAACTTTATGTGGAGGAAGGGAGAAATGAAGAGCTGGCTTGTAAACAAAACCCATAAATCCTTGGATTCGATTTTGAAAAGACCTTTCAGAAGTCTTTCTTTATTCCTGGTGTTTTCTAGATAAGTGGAGCTTGCTGATGGCTGCATACCCAGTTTGTGGTATATAGCCCTACCTGAATTGTGTGAAAACCGTGTGTGTGTGTGTGTGTGTTTTCTCTGACATTACTTTGAAACTCAACACCTGAAAAATCTGAGGATAGTTTTTTTTTTTTTTTTGGATTGTTTTATAATTTGCATGTTACCTCTGATTATCTTGTGGGATCTTCAGTTTGGAGAAATTTCTCTTGCTCGAAGCATTCCTCTTGCTAAGTGACTCTTGGAATGCTAGCCAAAGTTGTGAGGCCCTAGACCAGTAGGGCAGAAAGAAGATTCTGAAGAACAGAAAGTGGAGTAAGAAGGAAACACACTCCGTGCTTAATACTTGGGCGGCAGCATCCACTGCTGACCATCCCACGCATCCATGGTTGCAATGCGGTAATTCTAGATTTTGTTTTCACTTCTTTATGCTTTCCACTTTCTAGTTCCTAGACAGCGTCTTTCTGCTCTTTCTGTAATGAGGCTTCGATGTTCACCATTCCATATCAGTGTTGCTGTCAGTTGGCGTTGAGATGGCTCCGACTCCTAATGACTCCAGGCCCAGCAGGAGAAATGATGGTGCGATCCAGTGCCATCTTCACACTAAGTGGTATGGTTGAGTGCTTCTGTTGCCCCTTCGAAATCACTGGCTGCTCCACTAGGAGAAAAGCCAGGGTTTCCACTCTAAAGAGATGTCTCAGAAGTCCACAGAGGGAGCTCCCCCTTTTATTGCAGGATGAGTATGTGTCAAAATCAACTCAATGACAGGGAGTTGGTGTTTTGAGTTCCACCCTATAGGTTTATCTTCGGGCCCTTCACTGACAATATTCTGTTGTGATCCACAGGATTTTCATTGTCTGGTTTTTGGGAGCAGATTATTAGGCCTTTCATCCTAGTTTGTCTTAACATGGACTGTCCACTAAAACCTGCCCACCCGGAGCGACCCTGCTAATATTTGGGATAATTGTGGCGTAGCTTCCTGCATCGTGTGACACACCCATCACTACAGTACAACACTCTGACAGATGAGTGGCGGAAGCCTTCATAAACATCACTGATTTGGGGCTGAGCCCCGGTGGTGTAAGTGGTTGAGTGCAGCACTGCGGCCTGCGGGTTTGGCAGTTCAAATCCAGCGGTGGCTCTCAGGAGCAGCGCTGGGTAGCGCCCATGACCACCAGAGGGCAGTGATGCCCCCCCCCAAACAAAACAAAACAAAATCACTGATTTACGAGCCCTTGTGGCATTTTGGTTATGAGTTTGGCTTCTCACTGGCTGGTTAGCAGTTTGAAATGAGCCACCCTGTGTGTGAAGGGTGAGACTTTCAACTCCCATAAACAGCTGCAGTCTCCAAGAAATAGGGGCAGTTCTATCCCTTTCTATAATGTCACGATGACTCAGCATCATCTTTATGGAAGTGACTGGACTGGGCGCTTACCTTGCCTTATCTTTTTTCTTTTTCAATCTTACTCTTTTAGTGGCACTACCAAATCTGTGCTGATGGATGAATCCTGATGGTCATTTTTCTCTTCACTGATGAATTTTCCTGATGAAGCCCAAGTATCATCCATAGATAGCTCAGGGCACTAATCTTGTTTTGTTCTTCCTAAGACAGCTTTGACAATCAGCTGCTACCTTGTTTCTTAATTCTGCATTGAAACAATGCCATCCACTTGTGATCGTGAGAAAAAAGCGATCGAGGATTTATTTATCATGCCAGTTTTCACAATTTCAGTTGTTTCTCTCCTCTCTTATGCTTACAAAAGATGGGCCAAATGTTTGTGGTAAGTGCAAATGACTGAGCTCTCCCTGGAAATCAGGCTTTCCAAGGAACTGTACCCCACCCCCACCCCAGTGGACTGCTTTGTCACAGTGGTCCAGGTCTTTCTGGCCAGTTTATGTTCAATTTTGCTGTGGGGAATAGCTTTAGATTCATCTTCCACTAATCTTCTCATTTTACTTTTGTGGCTAAAATGTCTTACCACACACTGATGCTGGAAATGGCTAGAAAGATCTATTCTGATGATCTTTTCAACTTAATTGAACTGAATCAAAATGAATTCTGTTAAGGCTGCTATTTTTGGCTAGGCATAATAGCTATTGCTGCCTCACTCATAAATAGGATTATTAGCATGAAATAATTTGCAAAGTGATTCAGATAATTTTAGTGTGCCCAATACAAATAGGAGTTTTATATTTTGATTTTCCTGTGATGATATGTATGTTGTGATCATTGGGTTGAATTGAAATTTCCAAACCCTAAATAAAATATTTCAAGGGTTTCCATATTATTTTTCTAGGAGAGGCTTTCTCAATCTCAAATACTCTTTTTGTTATATGTATTGTAGGATGTTTAGCAGCATCCCTGACTTCTACCTACTTGATGCCAGTGGTTTCCCATCCCATGATGATGATCAAGAATGCCTCCAGACATTGTCAAGTTAAATTTGAATTTCAGCAAAAAAATGAGTAATATTTTAGTATAAATGTGCCCTATATGATTTTGGGACATACTTGTACTCTTTTAAAATCATGGTTGATTCAAATTAGCTGGATATTCTGTGTTTAATTTATTAGTCACTCCTCTGTGGGGGTGGGATGAGGCAAATGTATTCATATTATCAAATTGCCTTCCTTTCTTGGTCACTGGCTAAATGTGCTACAGTCGCAGCGATCATACCTGAAGTTCTCACATACAATGTTGCATGTAAAATGTCTGTAGGTGCCAAGACTCAGAGCTCAGGGAAGCACATGCAGAATCACATGGCACTGTATCATCTGGGTTCTTCAAAATTGGTGAGTCAATAGACATGTGTTGGTTTGGGGAAGATGGTGGAGATGTTGACCTGACTTCTTGATCCACTTCTCAACTTTTCACTGGTAGATTGATATTCATTCATGTGTCTTTACAGTAAGTAATTTCATGTATGACTCAAAACAGAAGAAAGAAAGCAAAAATCCTCACAATAGGACCAATAAGCAACACCATGATAAATGTAGAAAAGACTAAACATACCAATGTTTACATTTTACTTGGATGCATAGTTAATGCCCAAGAATAAGCAGTCAATAAATCAAACCACATATTGCGTTAGTGAAATCTGCTGCAAACGACCTATTGGAAATATTAAAAAGCAAAGATGTCTCCTTGAGGACTAAGATGTGCCTGACCCCAAACTTGGTATTTCTAATCACCCCCTAACCCCCTGTGAAAGCTTGACAATGAACAAAGAAGACTGAAGAAGTATTGATGCATTTGAAGTATGGTTTTGGAAAAGTATATTGACTATATGGTGGATTGTCAGATCAATAATAAATTATTTTTTAAAGGAATGTACGTTTGAAACTTCACTGCCACTGTAACACACACTCACAAAATAAATGGCAGATCCAGCTTCACCCATGTCTCTGTGCTTCAGAGACAAATCTCTAGAACATTGCACTCAGCTGTCCTGAGGACAGCCACAGTGCGCAATAGAGAATGGTGGCTTTGTCTCAAATACCTCACTACCTGAAGGACTCACCCTTGGTTGAGGTTCAGAGGTAAAGAGGAAGACCCGCAGCTAAATGAATTCAAACAGTTGCTGCATTAAAGGGCTCAAACATGGCAACAGTTTGAAGGGTGGCACATGATTAGTGTTTTCCTGCACACTGTGAGTGAGAACTGACTTGATGACCCCTACCAAATCACTGAGGCCCTCTTTTATTTCTGCATTTACCCAGTAAAAAAAAAATAACTCTAAAGACTGAGGTGACCACATTCATTAAGTTTAATGGTAAATTAGATCCTGTGGTTACGCCAGGAATTCATTTTTGTAAAAGTCGTTTTTGTAGGATCCACCCCCTTCTTAATTTTTGTGGTCTATGCACTAAGAGCCTTAGTGATACATTAATTAAGCGTTGGACTGCCAACTGCAAGGTTTATGGTTCAACCTTGTTTGTTTTCCACTCTTTGAGAGAATGATGAGGCCCAGAAACTTTATGGAGTAGCTCTAGTCCATTCCATAAATTCTAAATACATGGGGATTGATTTGATGGTGGTGGTGGGTATGTGTAGTCTGTGAAGCATATTGGGAAAAGCAGATGAATGGAATGTGTAGAAGAAGGAATGGGTGTTTTTTGTTTTTCCTTGTAGGAAAAAATTGAAAATGCAAAGAAATACTGTTTAATTCTTATGAAGAAACCACTACTCCTTCAGGCTGAGTTTCTAAATAAAACAATATTAGTAAATATCCAAAAAACTAAAAAACAAACCAAAAAGAAGTCAACTTGGAAAAACTTGAAATCCTTATTGTTTACCATTTTCATTTCACCCCCACCGTTCTTTTTTAATCATACATAGACGTTAGTTAGTAGATTACTTTTGCATAATGTTTGATTTCTGACTGCAGAGTTCTAGATATTTGCCTCTGAAGCACAGACATGCAGCTACCATTTATTTTTTTGGGTGTGTGTTACGATGGCAGTGAAATTGTGCTCGGGACTGCAGCCCATTGGGATGGAGGTTCAATTCCAGAAGTGGGGCTGGGCCTCCTACTCCCACCACCGGAGAGCAGTGATGCCCAAAAAAACAAAAACAAAAACAAATTATTATTAATTTTGGACTTAATGCACATATCATGTCAGTCATGTACATTCAGCCTCACTTTCTCTATCTGTGAAAAAATGCCTTCTTCAATAAGGCAATCATGAGAAGTTGATACCCTTGCATTGGAATATATGACACAGAGTCAGTGTTACACTCACCAAAATTAGCTGTAAGGAACTAGGTTAGCGTTTGATGCTACAGCTATAGCAATAGTATCTAAGATTCGTTAAGTACACACTGTGTCCCAGATACTGTTCTAAAGTTGTATATAATCCTCTCGTTGGCTCCATGAGAATTGGATAATCCTTGCTGCAGATGGAGAATACAAGACACTGAGACACAGGAAGCCGAGAAATTTAGTTCATTTAAGGGTTTGCTTGGTGTGTTAGGGTTCTCTAGAGAAACAAGACCAGGATACTAATAATTCTCTCTCTATATTTATATAGATAGAAAGATATCTAAGATAAGAAATTAATAGTTAATTAATCTATAAAGCAGTACAAATGGCTCAGTATAACTCACTTGCATGAGACAGCTAGTACACTGGCAATCCTTCAAGTCTTGAGGGCCACTAAGTAGTCCTCAACAGAACAATTCAGGTTATTCAGTCACAAGCAGAAAACAGCAAAGCAGGTCACCAACAGGCATCTGGCTGGGTCCCAGCTCAAGTAGCGTGGTGAAGCAAGACTTGAAGGAACCTCAATTCACAATGGCACAGTCCATGGATTAGTTGCTCCATGGCGAGTGTAGCTTGCAAATTGAGGCACGGGACAAATAAGGCAGCTGGCTGGTCCGAAGATCCAAGGGTCACCCAGCCATATATATCCCTCCCCTTCAATTGATCTCACATGTGTTCATTGGCCATGTTAGCACAACAAACCTGCCTAGCACACTTGGTATGGGCCAATAAGGAGATCTGAGTTACAGATCATGGATTCCGAGCAAATGCTTTCCCAATCATGCTCTACCACTCCCTATGGGAGGTTTGTGTGGATTGAAGTGTGGTAGAAGTAATATGCCCAAGGAGCACTAACACAGGAGAATGACACTTGTCTACCCCACCGTGTCAGCTGGTCAGTCATGGAGGTGCATCGAGAAGGCTCTCGTGCTAGGACTCTAGATGGGACATCCGCATAGTCCCCGTGGGTGGCGGGGGTTGTTTCCCTCTCTAGCACACCATCAAACCTCTTATTCTTTCACTTCACTCAGAAAGTTCAACCTAAAAAACCATCACCGAGTGGTACCCCCAAATCAAAGCTACCAACTTTTAACTTGAGAAAACACAGTACTTACTTAACAAAACAAAATAGTTTTCATTCATATCTGCTAATATAGGAGCCAGCTCTTCTGCAAGGTGGACTTGAGTCTCAGTGGATGTTTGCTCTTCTGATAATTCTTCCTATTTCCCAGATGTTTGAAGGTTTTTGCAGTTTAAGATGCTACTCAAAAAAGCAGAAAAGAAAAGAGAAAGTCCTCTTTCTGGAGATTTGAGGGTCACAGTTGCTGTAGAGACACATCAACTGCTGGTGTGGTATTTTCATGGACAAACTTTCCACGAATGTCCTGTTCTTTAGATTTACCATCTATACTGTATCTGAGGAATTACACCCCAGAACACATCTTTTGTGGGGTTTGCTGGGTTTTCCTCCTGGATCTCTAGTTTTACATCACACGAAGGACTTGGTGTAGATGAGCTCCGTGACTTCCCAGTACTCCTCTTGTGACTTTGCACTCATTACCAGGACTATGCATTTGAGGAGCGTCTGAGAAAGTGAAACAAGGACTATGTGCGTGAGAAGGCTTCTCTTCAGGCTAGGGCATTGTTTCCACAAGAGAAGACCTGATGAGAGCTGAGGGACTGTGTCGTGGTTTGTGACGTTATAAAATGCACCGTTTATTTGTATTCATTTGGCAAGTCCCACTGTGATCATTTACAATTCTTTCCTCTTGTATTAGGAACTTCAGAGTCCCTGACTTCCATATCTTTTTTATTTTCTGTGAAAGCTCAATAATGATTTCATCATGGGATTTGAGGTACTTGTTATATAAATACATTTAAAATGAAAAAGAAGAAAATTTCCCTAGTGAATAAAAGCAGCAGTGGCTCTAAGACAAATGCCTTTGGAAAAAAGGAAGAAGGAAAGAGGGCTGGCTCAGTGTCTGCCTTATCTTATCCCCACTGTTCTTGGGGGAACAGTCAATAGGTCCTGTGCCAGGCATCTTTGCCTGAGTACAGTATGTACAGCTATGCATATAAAAGGGGCTGCTTTATTTATGAAAACTCTTAAGATGTGGGAGTGCTTTCTATCATAGAAGGTGCATATGAATATACACATAGAAAGAAGTGTATATGAGCACCATAACTATGAGATAAAAATATTTTTCATGGACCTTGAGGATGATATACCCACTCAGAACAGCCAATCCACAGAGAGGACCATATGGCCGGCCCCACTAGGAAACATGGTGTCCCTTGCTGACTCAAGGCCCTATGGGGAGAATAATGGAGAAGCAGAGTCGGGATTTTACCCTGACTGACCTCACCACCCCATGAGAAAACACTAAGAGTATGCAGCAGAGCATGGAATTCCCAAGGGAGTGCCAAGGATATATTTTGGGGCCAGTGTGTGGCACCCCATTGGACTCAACTGGGAGGTACTCCTGGAGGTCAGCAAACAGACCTTGAACTATTTACAGGTTTTATTTTGTTATTATTATTTTTAATTTTTACTTATTTATATATCTTTTTTGGACGTTGGGTTTTTGTTGTTATTATTGTTTTATTTTCTTTGGTCACTTCATCTTAGGATGCCTTGTTTTTTTTGTACATATTGTTATCTCTGCAGGACTTTCTAGATGATAGGCTGGATGAACAGTCTGGAGGAGAAAACAATCGAACTGATGGTTTCAGGGGGACATGGGAGATAGGGAGGTGGAGGAAAGGAGGTGGTATTGACCAACCCAGGGATAAAGGAACAACAAGTGATTCAAAATCAGTGACAAGGTGGGTGTGAAAGGCCTGATAGGGATTGATCAAGAGTAAAGTAGCAGAGAGAAATTACTGAAATCCAAATGGAGACTGAGCATGATTGTGGGACTAGGGGAAAGTAAAAGGAAATAGAGGAAAGAACTGGGGGGGGGGTGGAGTAAAGCATTTATATCTACATATAGGCATGCACATAGGTGAATATATTTCCATAGGATGATGGGGAAATAGATCTACATGCATATACTTATAGGGTAAGTATTAAGACAGCAGACAGACATTGAACTTCAACTCAAGTTCTTTCTCAATGCAAGAACGCTCTGTTCTATTGGCATTCCATGATATTCACCTTCTCAACACAATCACTGAAGACAAATGTGTGCATAAGCCAAAGTGGTGAAGAAAGCTGATGGTGCTTGGCTATCAAAAGATATAGCATCTGGGGTCTTAAAAGCTTGAAAGTAAACAAGTGTTCATCTGGCTCAGAAGCAACAAAGTCCACATGGAAAAAGCACACCAGCCTGTGTGACCATGAGGTGTCAGAAGGATTAGGTAACAGACATTAAAGAACTAAAAATTTTACTATTATAAATGGAGGAGGGATAATAGATTTGGGATCCAAAGTCCATCAGTAGGTGAAGCATAATCGCCTTACAGAGGGGTCACAGGGAGATGAGCCAGTCAAAGTACAGTATAGCAACGATGAAATATGCAACTTTTCTTTAGTTCTTAAGTGCTTCTTCCCACTCACTATCATGATCCCAATTCTACCTTACAAATCCAGCTAGACCAGAGGATGTACACTGGAGCCGGAAACATGGGGAATTCAGGACAGATGCTTCCTGCAGGACCTGCAGTGAGAGTGGTGATAACAGGAGGGTGGAGGGAAGGTGGAGTAGAAAGGGGGAACCAATTGCAGGGGTCTACATATAACCTCCCCCCTGAGGCACAGACAATAGGGAAGTGGGTGAAGGATACATCAAACAGTGTGTGATATGGCAAAATGATAATTTGTAAATGATTGAGGATTTATGAGTGAGAGTGGAGGGAGCGGAAATTTGGGGAGCTGATACCAGGGGCCTAGGTGGAAGGAGGATGTTTTGAGAATGATGGCAACAAATGTACAAATATGGTCTGCATACAATGGATGTATGTATTGATAGTGATAAGAGATGCATGAGCACCCAATAAAATGATTTTTTAAAAATTAGGAAAAAAAATTTCACATGGAAAAGTGATTGATCCTTTTGTATGAAGCTCAGGGGGGAGCGAGAGAGAGAGATGGAGAGAGTTAATTTTAGGTATAAACAGATTTGCATAGGTATCTTAAGAATTCTGTGGTCTTATGAACAAACAATGGAAAGAAAGAGGAGAAGGTATTGGGCATTCTAATTCTTTAATCCAGAATAGCCACAAGCGTAGAAAAGAGAAGTAGTTATTTGCATTGACCTACCATAAGTTTTTTTTTAAATGATAAATTTGATGTAACTGTTGACTTAGTACGAGTCAGTTCACCATGTGTCTTCTAGATAAGATGAGGTTGGGATGGCATCATAGGAGGTTCTGGCAGTTCAAAGTGCATCTTTATATCGCCCTTGGGGAAAAAATGGAATTTATCTCAAATTATTGCCTTCTCTCTTGGATGCTCCCTGCATAATCAGAAGAATCAAAAGCATTGACCCCCACTGACTTGCTCCTTGTACCTAGATCTTCGTTATTATTTATTTGACCTTGACCAAATTATATAAACTTTTGGCCTCAGTTTGTTCATCTAAAAATGGGGAAAATAAAAATTGAAAATTCCATGATAAATCTGGATGTTTAAAGACAAATTTTGAAGCTATTAGAGCAGTTGGAGGATGGCATAGCTTATCTCATACAGTTGTGTCTGTTCAAGTTAAAGCCGCTCACCAGGCAGCTTGTAGAGAATAGTTAGACATCACAGGGTGTTGAACAAGATGCTTTAACAGGTTTCTTCTACCACTGAGATGATAGATGTCTATTTTCATTTGTTGTGTTAATAACCATTGTTGAGTTGGTCCCAGTTCATGGTGATCCCAAACACGGTGGAATAAAATACAGTTCAATTGAGTATTGTATTAGGCGGGGGTAATAAGTAAAGAGAAATAAAGACCAGGGCATTTATGATTATATATGTATATGTATTTATACATTTATTTATGTATATTTACAAATATTTATTTATTTGCACAGCAAGGATTATTCCAGCTAATTATTCCACACAGTAGCATAGGTGGCTCATTTTGACTCACTTTCCTGGAAGAGTTAATATACAGAAAGTCCTTCAACTCACATGGGCTGCTGGGCCCAAAATTAAGGAAGTAGACAATGGAGACTTTGTTCACACAAGGCTGGCAGAGTTTGCCTGCAGGTACCAGACAGCAGGGTGGATCAGCAACAGTTTTTATCTTAGGAGCATAACAAATTAAGCCCTGATGGGATTTTGAACTCAAGCATGGTGACAGGACTCACCAGCCTCACACTCAAGCAATGTATATACCAGCAGGGTGGCAAAGCAGGTCTTAAAGGAACCTCAAGTTTTCAACATGATCCATGGAGTGGCTTGGCCCACAGATAGTGTAACACACAGATTGAGGTAGGGAACTAGCTAACACATAGCTGGTTTGATCACCAGGGAACAAGAGGGAGATGGGATGCTGGCTATCTTTATTTATTTTAGTTGTCCTCTAATCAAGCCACGACCTGATAAAACTTTGCCCACATGTTCCCATCGCCCTACTTAGCATGATAAACCTATCACAGGTATTGAACAGTTGTGAACAATAAGGCTTTATTTGGATAATTTTTGAAATAGATCACGAGTCCATTTTAGTTTGCAAGCTCCACTGAAACCTCAGCATCACAGCAACATACCAGCCTCCATTGGCAGGTGGGTGGTGTTTGAATAAGAGCTGCCTGAGTTGTGCTGCCCATATGGCAGGGCAGAATTCTACCCATAAACCCCATGCCTACTTTCATATCTAATCTATAATAAACACTTAATGAATGCTAGTTATTACTATGACCAAACTATTACCAAAACTATTGGCATGTGTTTTTGAGCAGAATTGGTTGGACCACTTCCAACTCAGAATTGTTGCTGTCAGCTTATACACTGCAAATTTAAGATCTCTTCTACATACTCTGTGTACCTTTAAGAGAACAGGATACTTACTTTGAAATAAGTAAATTAATTCCCTTTGAATCACTCGAGTAGACTTACACTCCAAACCTACCCCAATAGGGTTTACATAAATAAAACTATCTCGTGTGATTGATGGAGCCAGGAGGACACTGGAAATGCAGCAAAGGCAAATACTGTTATCTACATAATCAAGCAATAATGGGGATATAGCATTAGATGCATGAATAGGCAAACAGGCTAAATAAGTATGGGAGAGAAAATAGAAGGATATTCATGAATAGATATGTTTGCCTAAGGAAATTGACATATGCGTATTAACTTTTGTTGAAAATATATCTGTTTGCTGTATACTGGAGCATACAGGGGGCAAAAATATGAAAAGTTACCAGATGTAACCCTATTGACCTTGAAGGAATGAGTTGCTAGGCCTGGGGACCAGGACCATAGTCTCAGGGAATGCCAAGGTGAATTGGCATTCATAGTTAAGAAATGAATAAAGGAGCCCCAGTGGTATAGTGATTATGCATTGAGCATCAAGCGGCAAGGTCCCCACTTTGAAATCATCAGTCCCTCCAAGGGAGAAAGATGGTAATTTCTTCTCTAGTAAAGAGTTACAGACAGTCTGGGAAACCCACAGAGCCATTCTGCCCTGTCTAGTAGGATCCCTATGAGCCAGCAGCAACCCCATGGCAGTGAGGGTTTTTTCCTTTTTTTGGTTTGAGTTCACAGAGGTTTGGGTGAGTAGGGAATGGGATCTTAAAAGCTTGTGTGTAGGCATATAAGGTGCAACTGGAAGGCTTTTTCAATCTGGAGGAAAGAAGAATGATGAAAATCGAATGATACATAAAGACAATTAATGCAACATACTACCGGACCATGCCAACATCAATCTCCACAACTCTGAGACCAGAAGAACTAGATGGTACCTGGCTACGACTCCTTTCAGCTCTCTTGAAAAGAATTGCTTTAGAAGGTGCTGGATACAGTTGGGAAAGCATAAAACAGAACTCAAAATCATAAGAGAGATCACACTTACTAGTTGGATAGATATTGGTGGCATCTGAGACTACGGTCCTTCATATCCTTCAGCTCTGGACTGGATTCCTACAGTAGTTCAATTTTCAGCCAAACATTAAACAATTCTACTATGGTAATGATAGCACTAGTGAGGGAGGCTTACCTTAGAATAGTCAACAAATTAAGATTAAAAGGACAGCTTTTACCCAAGAACAAAGTTTCAAAGGGACAGGAAAGAAAGAGGAATGGAAGCTGAAAACACAGGGAAGAAATGGGACAAGGTAAAACAGCTTTGTCAACCTTCTGATCTGCTTTGTTAAACCCTTAGCCAATTCACAATCAAATGTTCAGTGAAAATGGAAAAAACACACTAGTGTGTCATCTGATTAAAGTAAAAGAAAAGAAAATTCAGGATAGTAAACATCAGAATACCAGGCGAGTGTTACAATCTCAAATAAAGCAAGAGAAACTCTTCCTACTCAAAGTCTACCCTATGTACATATTTCAGGGTCACATCTTGCACTCATGGTATGGGGCAGCTGGACTTTGAGATGTTGGGAATTACATTTTTTTGTGAATTACAAATTTGGTGAAGAGTTGAGCTGTCTTATCTGTACCTGATATGGTACAGGAAGAAGTTGAAGTTTCTGGGGCTACTTTTAAGTCTAAATATTAAGAAATCAGATTGAAAAGAAGGTGAAAGGAGTAGTAACACTTTTACAATCAATGGGATAAAAGCCAAAAGGAAGAAAGGGAGAGCGTGGAAGCTCCCTGGACATAAAGGCGAGTACAAACATTTATCTCTCCACTAAATCTAATGACTGTAAGCTTGGGTGAATGGGACATTCAAAGTAAATTTAGTTCTCATGCTCCCTCGTGACCTCTTTCAAGGAACACCAGCCTTAGGGAAGGAGGCTTTCCTAAGGGGATAAGGTATTGTGTTAATCACTTCATGTACTTTTCTCAAACATCTGTTGGTTTCCTGCTGTTTTAATTTAGAATTCCAGAAAATTAAAAAAAAATTTTTTTTAAATATCACAGCACTCACCAGGGGCCTTAAAGGAGTAGGATTTTGTTTTGATGTACTTCTACAGCCTCACTGCAAAGCCTTTGGTGATAGGATATGAACCTTCCTACAGTTATTTTCTCTGAGACACAGAGGATGGGATGGAGAAGTATTATCATTCCTAGGCAGTTTCTAACTTTGGGCTGCAACTGGGAACATACAATCTTCTTCGCTTACAGGCTTAGACTCATCTCGGAACCTGAGATCAATTCTGCCCCCAGCATGAGGGACATAAACACTTGCAGGTTAGGATCATCAGGTCGTTCTTCCTGTTGACCTAGTTCTGTCTTACATGGTGCTTCAGTTCCCAAAGTCCTACTTTCTACCAATGGTAGTTAAGATGGTTGAGAATTCATCATGTTCTTCATAGCAAGACTTGTTTGGCGACCTGTTTGGGAATTATTGTGAGGATATTGTGGGATTTATTGGAACCTCTGTTTGGGAACACACAAATTAGAGAATCTGTATCCCTCTCTCCTGTACCTTCCCGATGTCATAGAGTTCTGCCTCTATTTTGGAGCATTCCCAGAAACTCCTATCTTAATTGCCGCTGTCTTCAAATATTTCCCGCACCTAGGTTGCCTTTTGGGTATACTTGTGGGCAGCCATTCTATGCCAATAATTGCACTAATACTTAAAATGCAGAGCAGTTTACGGATGGGTCAGACACACAAGTACATAAGTAGCTCTAAGGAAATGTGGTAAAAGTGGTGATAGAGATAGGCAAGGGCACACTCTCAGAAGAGATCCGTCCTTGAAGGAGGAACATCATGCTTAGTAAAGCAGAGGAGCAGCTTGGTAAAGCAGAGGAGCAGTAAAGAGCCAAACTCTTGTCAAGAGAGATTGAGCTAATGGCTGCAGCAAATGGGCTGAAACAGGAGAAAAGTTGTGAGGATGACACAACACCGCCATGGTACCATTCAAGTGCAGACAGAGTTGCCATGAATCTGAACTGACGACCCCTAACACCCCTGCCACAGCTCCAACCTGCCCTTAAGGACTTGCTTCTGCAGCTATGAGGGGCCAGCTGCTTTCGATTAAGCCAGACATTAAATAGATTAGCCAAAATGTAAAAGATTGGCTTTTAAAAAATATAGTTACCTTTTATAAACATATGCTATTGTTGCAACTGATGCATTGCTATTATTTTAAACAGATGAGTCAATATTTAATTTTTTCTCTTAATTTTGAATGATAAATATTGACAGACCTAATTCACATAAGTGAAAACCCTTTGAAATATTCAATATTTTACAAGAATGTATGCAGTCCTAAGGCCAAACTATTTGAGAACTGCTATCCTAAGGTATCCATTATGTTCAATTAGTTACATGGTCTACTATGTAAATAGATTAATACTGTCTATATACCTTACTTGGGATAAATTGAGAGAAAGTATGTTTCCAATTATATTTTGTAGAATTTATTTTTCTCAGGGAAACCTGGTTGAGAAAAACTGCCTTGCCTATTACTGATTAATAATATTGATAAATTAATGCACACAAAATATGTTGAATAATGTTTATCATATAACCAAACCTCTGTGTATATTAATAAAAAGGAACTCTGATGTGTCTATATATAAGCCCCCCAGATGGCACAATGGACTCATACCTAAGAAACTTATTGGCAGATTTATTCTATGATCTTCCTTACAGTCCATTTTGTGATTTAAAAAACTTAATTTAAAGAAAGTACCTACTTACATGAAAAGTGATGAAACACGTGTAAAAGCAGGCACAGTACAGTATGTAAATAAATGTTCCACACAATGTTTCTCAAGAAAGTATTCTTCTTCTGTTAAGGAGACTTCTGTCTAGTGTCATCTAACAGACGGTGACATTAGGAAATCTTTTTTGGTTGCTTTTCATACAGTTCTCCTCAGTATGGAGACCATTCCCTCTGATGCTTAAAATGTATCAACCTTTCACAGAGGGAACCTAGAGTAACATTATTGTTCTCTTCATCCTTCCTCTCCAACCTACTCCCCAACTCCTCACAAAATATGGAAATCCTGTCCATTAGTAGTCATGACCAGAATACACAATCTCCCGGACAAAGAAATGTATTTTTAACTCTGAGACTTGAAAAATGGCTTAAATCATTCATGCTGTCGTCTATTCGTCTGTCACTATGTGTTTTTTTTTTTCTAGACTTAATGAACCATTGTAGCACTGCTCCGCCACAGAGCGTGGGATAAGCTTCAAAAAAGGACAAGCCACTATTAAAATATGCAACTGCTACCGGGAAGGTGTTCAGAATGAACACATAGATGATTATTGTAGACCACTTCTTTTGTAGCTCATGAAGAACAGTTTGCTTAAGGAGGTTGGCCGACAGAAGAGGAGTTTGGGGCAGCTTTAAAAATCAGAGATGAGGTAACTTTATAGAGTTAGTAAAAATATCCATGAGTATTTGAAATTTTAGTGGTTAAATGGGTGAATAGGTGATGTACAGGGCATTTTTAAGGCAGTGAAACTATTCTATAAGATATTGTCAGTGTGGATATTTAGTATTTGTGAAAATCAGTTGGCCTATAAAGCACAAAGCTTGAATTCAATTATAAACGATTGACTTCACTAATAATCATGTATCACTATTGGTTCACAAATTATAATAGATATACTATATGTATATAAATATTAATAAGATATAATATTATTAGGGGATACTCTTAGTTATTTAGTTCTTTATACCAAGGGGATGGCTATAACAAGAAAATTTATTCTCTCACAGCTTAAGAAGCTAGAAGTTCACATTCTAGCTGTGGAGGAAGGCTTTCTCTCTTGTTTCCTTTTAACATCAATGCATCTGTGGACCTGGCATTCATTAATGATCCATAGGTATATTGACATTATTCTTCCCTGGGTCTAGGTACTCTGGATCGAACGGACATGCTCTGTTCCTGTCTGTTCTTTCTTTTTTTGTGTGTGTGGCATCACTGCCCTGGTGAGATTTGAAAGCCCAGCCTTGCTCCTAGAGAGCTGCTGCTGGATTTGAACTGTTAACCCTGTGGGCCGCAGTCCCGCACACAACCATAAGGCCACCAGGCTTAGCCTGTCTGTTTTTTCTTAATGCAGGTCAGCTTGTTAGAAAACTCTTTAACTCTGTCAATGCACTGATCTGAAGAGTTTTCTAACACTGTCCAAGAAGGGCAGAAGCTGGCATGCATCATTTTTTATCTTAGAAGAGATCAAAGTAGTTCTAAGAAGCAAGCAGAGAAGGAGACTGATTTCCTTCAACATAAAACAGCCAGAAACAGAGGAACCAAAATGCTCCCAATATTAATTTTCATTGGTTTCTGAACTTTTGCTATTGCCAGTTGGTGTTGATTTGGTGCCTAACACATGTAGAAGGGATCAACGTGTTGATCAAACCATCAAGTCAGTTCCAACCCACACCGACCCTTTATGCAATAGACTGCAACACTGCCACACCCTGTACTATCCTCACAATAAATCCTATTTCTGACCCCATGGTTGTGGCCACCTTGTTAATTCATCTCATTCAGGGCTTCCTTTTTTTTTTTGCTGCCCCTCCACCTTACAAAGCATGATGTATCTCTCCTGAAAATATGTCTAAAGTATATAAGATGAGAGTCTTGCCATTCTTGTTTCCAAGGAGCACTCTGATCTTAATTCTTCCAAGATGGACTTGCTTGTTCTTTTTGTAGTGTATCATATTTTCAATATTTTCCTCCAGCATCATAATTCAAATGCATCAATTCTTCTCTGGCCTTCCCTATTCAATGTCCAATGTTCATATGCATATGAAGCAAAGGAAAATTTCATGACTTGGGTCAGGTGCACCTTAGTCTTCAAAGTAACATTCTTGCTTTTCAATACTCTAAAGAGATCTTGTGTAGCAGATTTACCCAGTGTTACCTGTCTTTTGAGATCTTGACAGAGGCTTCCATAGGCCTTGATTGTGGATCTAAGCAAGATAAAACGCTTGACAACTTCAACCTTTTCTCCATTTAATATGAAATCGCCTGTTGGTCTAGTTGTAAGGGTTTGGATCTTCTTTATACTGAATTGTAATCCACACTGAAGGCTGCAGTCCTTGATCTTCGCCAGTATCTGGTTTGTCTTCTCCACTTTCAATGAGCAAAGTTGTATCATCTGTGTATCTCAGGTTATTAATAAGCCTATCTCCTATCCTTATGTCACATTCTTCTTCATATAATACAGCTTTGATTCTTTGCTCAGTATCCAAACTGAGTAAGTATCGTGACAGGATTCAATGCTGTCAAACACCTTTCTTGATTTTAAATCATGCAGTATTCCTTTGTTCTAGGCACACATCTACCTCTTGACTCATGTACAATTTCTGGACTTCCTATTTTTCTCAAGATTATTCCTAGTTTATTATGATCCATGTAGTCGAGTGCCTTGGCTTAGTCAGTAAAACACAAATAATCATCTTTCTGATATTTTCTGCTTTGAACCAAGATCCATGTGACAGCAGCAATGATATCTCTTTTCTCATATGCTCTTCTGTATCTGGTCTGAAGCTCTGGAAGATCCTTGTCAATATACTGCTGCAACTTATGTTGGATGATCTTCACAAAATATTACTTTCATGTGACATTAATGCTACTGAGCATTCTGTTGGGTCCCTCTTATTTAGAATGGGCACACATATGAGTCTCTGTAAGACATTTGGCCAAATAGCTGTCTTCTAAATTTTGTGATATAGATGAGTGAGTGCTTCAGTGCTTCCTCAGCTTGTTAGAGCATTTCTATGGGTGTTCACCAATTCCTGGAACCATGCTTTTTGGCCAATACTTTCAGTGCAGCTTGAACTACTTCCCCCAGAACCACTGGTTCTTGCTCTTATGCAACCTCCTGACATGGTCCTATGTCGACTAGTTATTTTTATCACAATGACTCCATATATTCTTTCCATCTCTCTTGATACTTTATGGGTCATTCAATATTTTGCTTACAGAATCTTTTAGTATTGTAACTTGAAACTTGAGTTTTTCTTGAGTTCTGTAATTTTAAGATGCACTCAGCGTGTTCTTCTGTTTGGGTTTTCTAATTCTAGGTGTTTGCCTAATTCACTATAATATTTGGCCTTATCTTTTTGAGCTTAGCTTTGAAATTTCTCTTCAGTACATTGATTTCATCATTTCTGCAATGTGTCTTAGTTACTCTATTATTAAGACTCTTTTGACATCCATTTTGAACGTTTCTTTCTTTCCTATATTTTAATGATGTTTGAATGTCATTAAATTCCATTCTTCATGAGTGGTGTTATTGATGCCATCCTACGGATCATCAGGTCTTCTGTCATTATTTTTTTGGGGGGTGGGGTGGGCATCACTGCCTCTGGTGGTCGTGGGTGCTACCCAGTGCTGCTCCTGAAAGCCGCCACTGGATTTGAACCGCCATGCCCATGGGCCGCAGTCCCACACTCAACCACTTACACCACCAGGGCTCAGCCCTCTTCTGTCATTATTGTTCAATGTTCTTAAAATGCAGGTGAGATAGACACATGGTTGTAGTTTGGTTCTTGGGGACTTGCTTTCATTTCCTTCAGCTTTGTCCTCTACCTTACATTTGAGCAATTGATGGTTTGTTTCACTGTCTGGAGTTAACCCAATTTAAGCTGTTCACTCCATCATTTCTTCACATAGATGTAGTCAATTTGATTTCTGTGTATTCCATTGGGAAAAATTTCTGTGTATAAGTTGCCTTTTCTATTGTTGAATAATAGTATTTTCTCTGAACAAGTTATTGATTTTGAAAAGTTATATCATGCTAGCTCTAGATTATGTTTTATCAAGTCCATATTTTCTAACTATGGTTTCTTCCTCTTTGTTTTCAATTTTAGGATTGTTATTGCATAGTTGATAAATTTGATCAATTTCTGACTGAAGTTGTTGATAGAACTTTTTATCACTAGTTTTTGTGACTGGTGCATAAATTTGAATAATGGCTCTATGATTTGGATTTCCTTGGTGATAGAGAGATATAATCTTACAGAAGGCATTCTATTTCCATATTGCTTTTGCAATGCCTTGTTGACAACCATTCCTCTAGGTTATATGATTCCTACAGTAGTAAGTCATATGATTTTCTGATTCAAAATGTCAAATACCAGTCTATTTCAGCTCTCCACTGCTTAGGGCATCGATCCTCATGTGTTCTATTTCATTTCTGATGACTTCCAAATTTCCTAGATTTACACTTTGCACATTCTAATTTTCATAGATCCATATTTCATCATTTTCTAGATTCCTGCTTCTCATACACTTCTCACATACTCACACAGTTTTCATTGGTTAGGTATCAGAAGTAGAGGGCCCAGCATTTCTTGCTTGTTCATCTACTCTATTGAAACTTGTTCAGTCAGTATTAACATCACACATTGAAATATGGGGGCTGGCTGTGCTTTAGGTGTACTGCCCTGCAATTGAACCTGACTCAACTGCATCCAAGGTGAATTATATCCCTCACCAACAATGTGCCCAACAAGGATATCCTGCTTTGGTTTTCCATTTTACATACAAGAGGTGAGAAAGCCAAGTGGCTGGCATGAGAACCCTCAGAAAGCTAACAGTAGAACCAATGAAACGTGTCAGATAATAAATGATATGCCATGTGTCATCTCTGTCCCAGTGTTCTAATAGTTCTGAGTGCTTATGCTTTGTTTAAAGTGGTATGTGTATGTTAGATAGCTTTAATTTTCACCATAACTATAATGGGCTGCTGTCTTTATTTTTATTCACTATATAGAATGTTACTGGACACAAGCCTCACATCCAGGAAGTGAGAGAGCTAGGATTCAAAAAGGGCAGTGTATCTCTAAAGCTCCTTTTAACCTCGGTTCCACGTGGCCCAAAGTAAAGTCATAAGTGAGTTTTTGCAGCTTGTCTGAGGATCTAGCCATTTTTAATACCATTGTATATCTAAGGACAGGCATGGATGATTCCTTGGTAGAACTCTCACATTCCATGTGGCATACCTGGGTTTCACTTTCAGCCATGGTGCACTCATGCACAGGTAACACTTGTATGTCAGAGGAGGCATGTATTTGCTGCGATGCTAAACAAGTTTCAGTGGAATATTGTGCTAGCATGTGTTTTCCAGAGAAACCAAACTGGTGATACATATGAGTGTGTGTGTATAATTTTACATCAAGAAAGTAGCTCATGAAGTTGTAGCTGTGGTGAAGCCCAGTCTGGGTCAAGGTTGTGGGTTAGGAGTTAAGATGGAAGCTTCTCTGGACTTGTTTAGCAGTCAGGATCGATAAACCAGGAAGCAGAAAGACAAAATTTGGAAGCAGAATGATCACAGGCTGATCAAGTCAGAGGCATATGAATCCAAGGTCAACAAGTGAGGCCCATAGCTTTTCTTAACTTGAGTGGCTGCTGGGTCTAATGAGCCAGAAAGTAAGAAAACATACCAGGTAGCAAATCAGACTAGTGGGCTGCAGAATTTAATGAAATCAAGGTCAACTAGAAATATACAGATCATTTATAGTTCTCGGGGTTGGCATGTCTCAGTTCTATGAGACAGATGCAGTATTTGAAACAGCAAGAAGAGAGAGAACCCATCCTACAGAGTTTATATAAATAGGAACAGGCCACAGACCTAGGGAAACTTCCTTTCAATGGAAGGGCAAAGACCCGAGACTGGCAGCTGCACTCTTCCCAATCCTCTTACAACTGCATTGCTGTGTATAGGTGATCCCATCAAGGAGTTGTATACCTTATGTTAGATCACTTCATGGAGAAGGGCTCAACTGCCAAGCTATGAGAATCTTGACCCGGTCAACATGACACAAAATCTAAGGACCACAAAACATACACCAGGAAGAAAAATCTGTTGATCTACTTCTAAAACATCAATCAATGAAAACCCAATAGACCACTATGGACAGATCTACAATGGATCATGGGGATGACATAAGATCCAGTAATTTTTCAGTTAGTTTTAAATTAGCTAATTTAGAATGAAGTCATTCTCATTAGAATGGCCCTTAAATCCAGTGACATCAAGTGGCCAATTCAATGACAGCCAACATAGATATCTCTAGGAGATAATGTGCTCTAATGTGGGACACTAAAGGCACATGTAAACTCAGAGTTACTCCCAGGCCACGATAAGCTTGTCTAGCTTTAGGAATTGACTAATAGATAGAAGCCCAGAAGGCTAGGTGCCATGTAGAGATCATTAGTTTTTCTTTCTGCTTGATGTTCAAGTGTCCACGTTGGTGCTCAAATTTAGTAAACTCAATTATCATGACACAGACTGTCAAATGGTGATTTGTGTTGCTATGAGAATGAAAGTAAGGTCCCTCATGAAGGACAGTTTTTAGAGACTCCAGATTAACACAAAGTAGGAAGAAAGACCAGGTAATGTAATTTTTAAAGGTATTCAGTTAAAACCCTATGGGCTACATAATGAGGTACTCAAAGTACACCCTGGCCACACCAATATATTCAGGCACTCCAATTATCTTAACTACTGTACAGGGCAAGGCAATGTTTTTTTTTCTTCCTGTTTTATATGGGTCACTATCAATTTGAGTCGATTTGAAAGACTATCAGTGCCAAGGTTTGGCAAACTGTCTCCCCTGTAGCCATTTGTTTTTGATTCACTTCATTTTCAAATAAGGTGGTGCTTTCAGAGACACGTTTTGGCTTAGACTTGAGGTCATGGTTTTGTCCTCAGGGGAACCTGAGGAGGGTGAGATAGTATTCAAGTTGGCCTGGATCAGAGTTGGATGTCTCTATTTAAAGTAGTGCTAACTTCTTGGTACCCTCAATATGAAAGAAGTCAGAACCACATCGATATTTTGAGAAGAGTAATGTTCAGAGCCCTGCTTTCAAACGACACCCAGGCTTACTAGGATCTGTGCTGATCACAAACAGAAGAGTGGGTCTCATCCGCACAGCTCCTTTCAGTTTGGATGCATTTGTGGGTGTGACTCAATACTCACAGTCCTCCAGTAGCAGAATCCCAATCACAATACCCCAAATTACATGAATGGAAGGGTCATAGTATGGACTATGAGCATAGGGACCCTTGGACTTGTATAGTTCAATGCCTTACCCGTGAAGATTTAAAATATTAAATGACAATGAGTGCCTTGTCTTCTCTTTAGCTGTATGATCATCACCATCTGATTAGATGAGAAAAGGAAAGATGTTGGTGGTGTAATGTCCTTATTCTTCTAAAAATGTGATGGTAGCCTCACAGCAGTATGTTTTAGAGGATTCTAGTTCTTTTATAGATATACTGTGTGTGGCCTTATGTTTGAAACAGTGCCTATTTATCTTTGGTTCAAGTGTCTGTGGGGAGTTTAGATCTTAGATTTTTAATGAGAATCTGGTAACATAGACACTGAAAAAAGGGGGATAAAAAAAGAAAAAAATCCTAGTAGAAATAAACTTATAACCTAGTATGTAGTGCTAGTTTATCTCAAATATGAAGTCTTTTACAATTTAAAGAAGGCATATGATACCATTTTTTCAGACCATAAGGCACACCTTTCCCCCTCCAAAAGTGGGGGGGAATGAGGGTGCATCTTATAGCCCAAAAGTATAGTACTCCAGAATATTTTAGTATACTGGTACTATTTGACTGGGTGTGTCTTACGGTCTGAAAAATATGGCATATGTCCTGGTATTTGGTTGGATTATAAAAGAACAAAAAAATCAGCCTGATCTATTTTTTTAAACACCTATTTATATGTAAATGACCTTTTTAAAAGGATTACTGAAAACTTATAATGCTTTAGTTTGGCCAAATGTGACATTGTTCAATTTTGTAGTGGAAGTGTGTTTCCATTTCCCTGAGAGTTGACCAGAAGGTAGCTGGGATCTTACTACTTGAAAAACAATGGGTTGCACATTTTTCATTAGAGGTGAATTTAGGGTAAAACTTGGTGAAAACCTCTGGAAGTTTATTTTGGTCTTTCCTGCTCCTGTTTGTACACTTTGCAGGGATTAACTTGTGGTTGCGTCTCAGCCAGAAAAATAAATGGCGCAGCTCCTGTATGTTCACATCCTCAAATGTGAGCAAACTCTTGCCACATTTAAAAATAATGAAGGGTGGAAAAAATAATTAAGGGCATCTTGATACAGTAGAATGTTACAGGTTACTCTGAATTTTCTATAGAATAAGAGTTGAATCATAGATGATCTGAGTGCTTCATGTACAAGTAATCTAATAGAGAAAAAAATCCCTTGGAAATAATGTTGAGTAGGTCTTCCTTTTCTTTTCAACAGAAAATACATAAAACTTGAAAAATACACAGGAAATAAAATCACACAATAGGGGACTGGGGAGGAACATTATACCTTAGTAAAGTGGTTCTCAAAATGCATATTCTGAATTTTCCAAAGCAAGAAAGTTTAAAGTGAAAACTGAGACTATCTCATAAATGTTCACTTTGTGCTTCACACATTATATAGGTTTATTCAATATACTTGATAATTTTAAAGAACATAATTAGCCTTTGCCTTCGAAAGTCACATAGACACCCTTGCCACCCTATATAATCCTCATGCTAACTCTCTAGCTTTTATGAAGCCAGTGTACCTTTTACTTATTTATGGGGCTGAGTATCTTAAACAGTGTTGGGCTCTAAAGTCAATACTTATGTCAAAAATTAAAGTCATTTAAAATTGCACTTGGAAACCCTTACATTGTCTATAAAAGATAATATACATGATTTTGCATACATTGATATGTTCATTGATATATGTCACATAATTAAGTACATAGTGCACAATATTGCATATATCTGAATTTTCTAGTGATCCTTTAACATGAGTGGGTAGTTTTTAAAAGCAGAAGCTGTTTTTTTTTTTTCCCTCACAGTTCTGGCAACTAGAAATCTAAATCAGAGTTGTGGTCCTGTTTTGTTCTTCTTGGTCAGTAGCCCCAGACATTCCTGGGTTCTTGGCTTTTATACAATATTTAGGGCACATCTGATTTACCTCAGGCACACCTTTGGGTCTTTTTATAGCTCAAAAGGAATTGGTATCGAATTCATAACATGAAAACAAAACCTTGTTTCCAAATAAGACCACTTAGAAGTGATGGAGTATTCCAATGCATATATTGGTGTAAGTGCCTGTGTGTGCACAATTCAATTCACAATAATTACACATACAAAATATAATTTTCCAGTATATGTTTTATAGCATAAAATGCTAACACAGAGCACAGTTAATTGAATGTTTTTAAGTGATAGGTGCATGTGACATGACTCTTTTGAGGCATATAATTGTAGCTTCACCCTCTCCAACACCTAGTTTTTAGGCCTCAGTCAATGTACTCTGAACATGGCAGTCAGAGGCTCCGAAAACTTCCCCTTTGAAGGAGAGGGAAATGTGTCAATACTGGAAAGAGAGTGGGGCAACCACAAAATAGGCCCTGTCATGGTGAGAGTCTGAGGTATTAACAGTGCCCTTCTGATATCTCTAAAATCAATACTAGGAATAGGGATTCATATTTTTTCATTTTTCTGTTGGTCAAATGGGTTTATTCAGCTCAAATATGTGTACTATGTTCCTGTGATAAGAGAAATTGCTCAGTTATCAATGAGATGATAGAAAAGTATCAGAAAAAAGATAAGGACTACAATCCCTCAAACACACAGTCAGGTGAGACGAAAAGGGCACTGTAATCTGTAATCTAACAGCTTCTGTCTCCCATTAAACTTGTATTCCCCATTTTACTATAGAACTGAGTCAGATGTTTATGTCTCCAGGGGAAAGTATGTTTTATGATCTTGTTAGAAGAAATCATTTCAGTGGGATCACCCTAAGCCAATAGTTTATTCTGCACCTTCCCCTAAATATCCAGAACATTAACTTATTTTCCATTCAAATATTAAGCGTAATGTATTTTACGAACCCTGCCTGGTCTGGTGCTGTCCTTACAATGATTCTTCTGTTTCAGCGCATTGTTGGAGTCACTGTGACAAACCATCTCCACCTGGACCTTCCTCCTTTTCGATGCCCCTCTGCTTTACCAAACACAATGCCCTTCTTCAGGGACTGATCTCTCCTGGTAGCGTGTTCAAAGTACAGGAGTGTTCTGCTTTGTACTTCTTCCAAGAGAAATGGGTTTGGTCTTTCAGTATTCTCCTCCAGCACCGTCACTCAAGTGCATCCATCATTCTTCGATCTTCTTTGCTCAGTGTCCAACTTTTATACGCATACGAAGAGGTTGAAAATATCAGAGCTTTGGTCAAGCACTTGTTAGTCCTCAAAGTTGCCTCCTTGTTTTTCCAACAACAGTTCCAGCAGTGCATTGACAGGGACCTGCCATAGTTTCAGACTGGATTTTGAAAAAGGTGTGGAACAAAGAAGATATTTACTGATGTCAGTTGGATCTTGGTTCAATGCAGAGAGTGCCAGAAATATGCTTACTTATTGACTGGAGAAGGCATTTGAATGTGTGGATCAGAACAACTGTGGGCAGCCTTGAGAAGAATGGGAATTCCAGAACACTTCATTGTGCTCATTTGGAGCCTGTGCGTGGATCAAGAAGCCGTTGAGTGGACTGAAAAGGGAAATACTATGTGGTTTAAAATCAGGAGGTGGGTGTCAGGGTTGTATCCTCTCACCCTACGTATTTCATCTTCATCACAAGCAAATAAGAGAAGTGAGAAGAAGAATTCAGCACCAAGGTCGGAGGAAAGCTTATTCACCATCTGTGATAGGCAGATCGTACAATTTTGTTTGCTGAAAGTGAGGATTGAAACTTCCTGATGAAGAGTAGGGACTGAGCCTGAAGTATAGACGAGAACTCCCTGTAACGGAAACAAGATCCTCCCAGTGGGAACAAGAGGAGGTCACCTGATGAATGGGCGAGAAGATTAACGTTGTCAAGGATTTCACCGTGCTGGCACCCACAATGAGTGCTCGTGAAGGAGCAGTTAAGAGATCAGACAATGAGTTACACTGGGTAGACCTAGGGCAAAAGACCCCTTTAAAGTGTTCTGAGGCCTGCAGGGCAGCTTTTCAGGAGGCGTTTATTGTTCTTAGATGTCAAGGGATCAGTACCATGGGTTTTAGGGGAAAGAGACTTGATTCTTTGTTCCTCTGAACATGGAATTTTCATTTCATTACACCCAGAAGGTTGAGTCAGGCTAATTATTTCAACCCCCTCCCCTCCTCCAACCTCACCCCCGCCATAGGAATTTTTACAGAGGAGGTCCTGGACCGAGGCCAGTGTGACACAGAGACATTGTCCCCTGGTGCTCATCTCTACCGATTGAACATTCTGAGGATGTGCATGGTAGACATCGACTGGGCATGGAGGCCACTCCCAAAAGAAAGAGCCTGTGACTAAGTGAAGAGGCTGACTTTAGCGAGTGTGGAGACATTTCCAGGGATCGAGGAGCTGAGTCACTGGGTTCGAAACAATGTGAGAGAGGTATTGTAAGGTCTCTTGAGAGGAGAAATATATCTTGATCCTTGCTTGGCTCCATGAGAAAAAGAATTCAAGGAGAAGCTTGGTTTGTGATCCAAATGAGTTTTATGAAGGTTAAAAGAAGTTTCAGGCACACACAGGCACACAGGAGATCCCTCACCCCCGTCTACCAGTCTGGAAACTGAGAGAGAGGCAGGGGAGAGGGAAGGAGGAGGGGGAGCGGAAGGGAGTGGGAGAGGGAGAGGGAGATGCAGTCCTTGGCTCCGGACCCACCCACTGACCTCTGCCTGACTGTCCTACAGTTGCAGAGCAGCTGCTGGGAAAAAAGCCCGCCAGAGCCAAACCCTTTGTGTTTTCAATTCTTCCATGGGGAGGTGTGGTTGACAACTCTGGTCAACCCCATTGGCTGAATTGAATTTACCTGTCCCAGGTGTGCCAACCCAGCTGCAGCATTCCTGGCTGGAAACCTAGATCTTTGAGCATGTGCAGTGTGCCATTCTTCCTGACCAATAGCTCAATTTTCCAAGCAATGCATAATAGATGCCGCTTTCCCTACACTAGCTGCCTACTAGCATTTTTTTTTCTGTAAATGTTATTTGTGGTGTTTCTCGGGATACGCACAATAAAAGAGCCATTTCTATATGTGTCATTTTGTGACATTGATGCCATCCTTTGAGTTCTGCCACCATTCTCATCTTCCTTTCCTGAGTTGCTCCTTCACCATTGACAGAAACCCACTCCCTCTAAGGTTTCTGCTTAATTTTTCAAGTTGTTCTTTTCAATTTGCCCTTGGACTTCCCAGTTCTTAGAAACAAACACTCTTAATGTATGACAGAAAGAAACATCCTCACAGTTGTTATGTTTGGGACCATTGTCCTAGTTACGGTGTCAGTCCATCTGGATGCAGCAGTCCGTCCGAGCCCATGCAGCCAGTTCAATGTTTCTATCACCGTTCCCTTTCCTCTGCCCCCTTTCCCGGGTAACCACTGACTTTATCCTCTATACAGTTGTCTTTTCTTATCTTTTACTATAATCGAGGTCATGCGATATCGGTCCTTTCGTGATTAATTTCCTTTGCTCAGCATAATGTCTTGAAGCTCTATCTGTAACGTGTATTAAGATTTAATTTCTCCTTTTGGCAAAGTAGTCTTCCACTGTATGTATGTAGCACATTTGGTTTACCTATTTATCTGTTCATGGCATTTAAGTTGTTTTTACCTTTTGTCTACTTTGAATGGTGCTACAGTGAGAATGCCAAAAAAGCCTTTTGGATATATTCTTGAGAGTGGAATTGCTGGACTGCAGAGTAGTTTTATTTTTAGTTTTCAAAGGAATTGCCCTACTGTTTCCCACAATGGATGTACCGTTTTTTGTTTTGTTCCCATCAGCAATACATACGGGTTCCAATTCCCCAATTCCCCATACTTTTTTTTTTTTTTGTGGGCATCACTGCTCTCCGGTGGTGGGAATAGGAGGCCCAGCCCCACTGCTGGAATTGAACCTCCGTCCCAGTGGGCCGCAGTCCTGCGCACAACTACTACGCCACCGGGGCTCAGCCCTATACTTTTACCAGCATTTGTTAGTCTTTGGTTTTTAATCTTGGTTATTCTAGTAGGAGTGGAATAGTAACTCATTGTGATTTTAATTTGTATATCTCTGATGGCTAATGATGCTGAGTATCTTTTAATGTGTTTGGTGGCTATTTGAATGCCCTCTTTGATGAAATGTCTATTTAAGACATTTTATAATATATCTGTTTTAAAATTGTGTTATTTTTCTGTTGTTAAGTGATCAAAGTTTTGAGTAGAAAACCGCACCTTTCTCTCTCCAAATGGCTGTTGGTTTCAAATTGCTGGCAATAGAACATGTAATCACTAAAATACTAGAGCTCCGTGATATTAGTATATCAAAATAAAAATTTATGTTCTCCTAACATTTTGTATGCAATTTGCCACTGAGTGTCACTATAGCTTTAAAGCTGAAAATAAACGGAATGTTCTTTAACAGGTAAGTAAATACCATAGATAATCGTGTGTAAGTCACGTTTTTCAGCACATTTTTAATGCAGTTTTTTTTTTTTGTAAAGTTAGGTCTTCAGCTGATATTTGAGTCGGCTTATATTCAAGTATATATGGGAAGTTGTGATATATCTATACATTGAGTAAACTGGATGAATTGCAAAGACCTTATGGTTCACGGGAGAACTCAGTCTCGGATAATGCTGTTACCTGGGTCAATTGATAATTATGGCTAGGGGACTCAGGTTAGGAGGTCTCGAGAGCCAGTGAGCATGTGCTCTGCCAGTACTGATTTTCACGCACAACTACATGTGTAAATACACTCTCACTGTTCTGCCTTAAAGGTGTCTACTTACACTTCATGCTTCTAGACATTTAGTATATAATTAAAAATGGGAGGTATAGAAAATTTGGTTTACTTTATTCTACTAAAAATCTGCATCAGACTACTTTTAAATTCTCCTGAATTCTGTGTTCTCAGAATACACATGGGAGGATAACTGGAAGGAAAGAAGTAGTATATTCACTTGGGCCTATGGACAGGGTGTGTGCTGGTGCACTTTCCTTTTACATATTTCACTTTCGTATTAACATCATCCGAACACTTTTTTAAAAGTCAAAATGAAAGTACACTTCTGTCTTAACTTTTGCTATGTTATGTTCTCGCTTGCAAAGAGGGGTCATAGTCAACTGGAGCTGGGAGTCCGTAGGGGGTTGAAGCAGCCCTCTGTTTCTAGTTTACACATTCCTTTGGTCGTCACCATATCCATGATAGATGACATGTGGAGAGCAAATTAAGATATGGGCATTAGCAAGAAAGTCCCCTGACTTAGAAACACTTGCACACATAGACACACGTGCGGGCAGATGAACAGAGTATTCCTCTACTCAGAGTCTTGAGTTTCTATTGTAGGGTTAGAAACCAGCACAATAACTTCCCTGTCTTGTACGTACTCCTGAAGTGGTTGCTCAGCAACTCAACATGAGTTTCAAGGTATTGCAGCTGGTCGATGGTGCTAGTACTCACTCTGAAGCTTGGCAGCAGATGTAACTTGTCCTTTTTGTATCCTGATACAGTGTCCTTTCCTTCCCCATGAATGTTCCCCAGGGAATGCCCATATGACCAATTCCCATACTCATAAGCAAGATGGCTTCACATAGATTTTTTTTTCATTAAATAGTCATCATGGGATTTAGGACCTGTGCACAGGAAAGTACAATCAGCAATACTTTGTGATAGATTTAGCACATAATTCAACAAATGTTAAGGAAAACCCACTATGAGGCCTTGTTCTCGAGAGACTTGAATTCTAATGGGAGAATCCAAGAAGAAAAGAAAAATGAAATCAGATACATTGACCCATAAGCAAAATTATTAGAAGGGGTTTGGATACAACAGTCAAAGACTAAAATTAGAAAATAGTTGGATGGGGATAGAAACTAGCAGTCTTCAAAGGAAGGGCCTCTCTAAGATGGCATTACTGAGGAAGAAGGAAAGAAGAAGTATTCTAGATAAAAGAGGGAAAGAGCTTCCTTAGCACAGTAAAGATGAGGTACAGACTAATATACAAGGAGGTAGTGCAGAGGTACTGATGAAATCGGCGGGATCCATCATGAAGAGTTGAAGACCTTGAAGAAGGGTTTGAAATTGACTCAAAGATCAATGGGAAGCTGGTGCAGCCTATTCAGTAGGTATTTGTAGGTTTTGCAGAAGAATAGGAATTTTAGATCCCTACCCATCATGTATTTAGGTGCTGAATAGCACCTAAATAAGCATCACTGATAACCCCCTGAGAATCTCGCACTTGCCTTTCACCACCTCCTACTTTTGTTCCTTGGAAGCAAGGAATAAACCAAGCTTCACACTCAGATGCGATGTTTCAATCTCCTCAGAAGTTTGCAGCCTCCAATACATTTTACCTTGCCTCCAATATGACCTCTTTTACTGCTCCTTGCCCCGGTAAGGTGCTGTCTGTTCGACTTTCTGCACATAGTACTGCATGGGACTGTGGAATATCAAGAGACTATTTCTTGTTGCCTTATGGGACAAGGTTAAAATTCAAATAATTCATGAGGCCAAGTTGATAGCTTATAAAAATTATCTTTTATTTCCCATTATCCCTTTTAGAATTGTCATCAAACACTGGTAAAAGCAACTGACACATGTAAGGTTGGGGCAAAAGTGTATCACAAGTCTATGGCTACTTATTTAAATTTATAAATCAGTTAGTAAAGAGTTAACTACAAGTTCACATTGACTCATGACAGCAAGAGTTTTTGTCCCAGCTTGAGAAAAATAATTTCTTACTGATTAGAAGACCAGGCGTAAACTTAGTATTCTTGATTTTCTAGGAATTTTATGCTAGAAAGTAGAAGTAAGAAGTGGCCATGCTCAGCATATGCCTCCACAGCTTCTGTTCTGTCTGGATCACTGATTATCATGAGTTCCTCATGCACATATGTGCAGACACACTGGCTTGTACGTGTGAACTTTGTCCACAATCTGTGTGAAAGAGGATCCTAGTGCTATTTTCAAACTCTGGTTGATGAATGCTGCCCCGAGATGGCCCACATCTCTCCACTCTCTTTCAGGATTGCATGCTAAAGAAAACTACCTCACCTGTAATGGGAGATGGCTGCATCCAGTGACCCATCAAGAGATGTATGGGTAGTTGGAAAGATGGATCCAACTTTTGATAACCTTCTTCAATAGAATGAAACATTTCTCCATCTTTTGCCATCCTCCCACTCACAGGCATGTTCAAGTCCTTCTTTGTGGCTATTGTGCTAAGCAGTCTCACCAAGAATCTCTCTCCCTTGCTAGCCCTCTGTTTCACCAAGTCTGATCTCGTTCTCTAGAAATGTATACATCCTAATGACATAGTGGTCAATTTTCTGCTCTGATTCATAAAGTTTTCATTGGATAACTTCAATAACTAGATCACCAGACCTTTATTCCTAGTCTGTCTTGGACTGGAAGCTCTCATGAAACTTATTCACTATGAATAAACTTGCTTGTATTTGAAATGCTGGTATAATAGCTTCCAGCATCACTGTGCCATGTAATTTCCCACAGTACAACAAAGCATACTCCCTGTGGATTTGGCCACTATGAGTCTGCATTGCATCTCAAGTTGCTCCTTGTCCAACCTGTCTTCTTGCTCTCCCTCTGCACAGGTACTGATATGAAGAGCTGACTCTAATAAGCCTCCAGCATGCTAAACTTCTCCCCAAGTTTATTCTGGAGGATAGAACTTTTAAGAAAGAAGCATGAGTAGTTGTTCAGAATAATTTTTTTCTTGTAAGATGCTATTTGGCAACTTCATAACACCTTCATGATGTTTGTCCTGAGAATGCAAAAAAAAAAAAGTTTATGTTTTTTCCCTGTAAAACTTTTAAATAGGCTGCTGAGCCCCGGTGGCATAGTGGTTGAGTGTGGGACTGCGGCCCATGGGCTCGATGGTTCAAATCCAGCAGCGGCTCTCCAGAAGCAAGGCTGGGTAGCTCCCACGACTACTAGAGGGCAGTGATGCTCCCCCCCAAAACTTTTAAATATACTTATTTCTTCACTAATGCATCCCTAATGGATTAAAGAAGAGGAGGTCCAGTGCCCACCTTCTAGGAGATGTATTTCTTATCTGGCATTTACCTCTAACAAGATTCACTTTCAGGTTGAGATACCAGGCATGTGTGGTAGAGTCCTTTGGGGTGGCAGTGCCTGCATGAGGATCATATGGATGCTTATGTTATACATGTGTGAATTATTACGTGTAGGAGTGTAGGTAAAAAGTAGTGCTATAAGATCATAGAAAATATATTAAGCAAACATAAGATATGCAGCTGCTATTTCTCAACATATCCTTCATCTAGGTCTATATTCTTCTACAGACATCCTTTCTCTCTTATCTAATCCATTCCTGAAGAATTCTATGCTCTTCAATTTGCACTATGTAAAAACAGTCACTTTTGCGTCCCCAGATGACTTAGATTGTGTTCGTGTTCAATGTTCTGAGTTTGAAAAACAGGTAGAAGTTTGTAGAGGAAAGATCAGGGAATAAATTCTCCAGACAAAATGATCACAGGAAAGTCTTCACTACCCTCAAAGAATGAGCAGGTACATTGTCTTATTGGAGCTACGGGAGCTGACCCAGTGTGACTTTCCTGACTTTTAGTTCACCAACACAGTTTCTAAGTTTCCTAAAATCTCTTCCTAATTAGTCCCCCTAATTGTCCCTGTGTTCTTCAAGAGGATCTAGCTATCCATTTTGAATTGGAAAAAAAATCGTTATTTGGGATTATTTTTTTTAAAGCAGCATAACATAGCAAGACTAAGACAAGCAAGTGAACTTGATCTACAGTCATCTAATGATCACAGACACCTGTTTAAGTGTATTGCCATTGCTGTTTTAAAATAAACCCATGGATGCAGTGAACTAGAAGCCAAGTAGCAATGCTTTTTCACTTACATTTAAAGTGTCTTTGTGTTGGATGGGTGTGTGTTTGTGGATGTGAGACTGTGAGCTCCCTGTCCTGTTTAAACTTGTGTGTGTATGGTGTGTGTGTGTGTGTGTGTGTGTGTGTGTGTGAGAGAGAGAGAGAGAGAGAGAGAGAGAGAGAGAGAGAGAGAGAGAGAGAAGAAAGAAAATATCCTTTGTGGTGAAAGGAACCTTATAACCAATTAAAAACTGAACTCCTTTGAAATTGTGCCCAAATAGAACATTGATTCCACTTTCTTCTTTACATCATTATTGTGGTCAATTTGGCCTCTATTTGTTTTTGTGAAAGGCTGAAAAAAATACATCAATAAGAAAGTTATAGTTAAAATTTTCTCAAAAAAGGGAGAACGGTTATGTATCAGTCTAGTCTACATCTTATCTTGGTTTAATAGTTTCCTTGTCTTCTTAGAGATATCTTCTAAATGTTCCTTACTATTCAGCTGTGTGGCTAAAGAGTGTGGTGGGGAGCTTGGTCACTCTGGTAAAACATGCTTGTCAAGTGACTGAGAATACCCCATCTGATACACTCCAACTGCGTTCAAAGTCTCAAATGGTAGCAGTTCATGTTTCCTTGTTTCCTGCCATTTAAAATCCACCTTCACCTCAGGAGACATTGCTATTTTGTGGCTATGATGACTCTGGGTCCAATGTAGAGAAAATTAAATTCAGACTTTTTCTAATCTGTGAGTATTTGGGAGATCTTGTGTAATCCCCAAGAGGATCAGTTTCATTCCTATTTCCTTTGTCTGGAAGCCCACCAAATGGCCCTCGAAACAACAATAAGCAAGAAGACCATGATTTTTCTTTAGGATTATATTACTTAAAGTCAGAATTTGGCAACCACTTCTCAGAGCTTCCCCTCTCCTTTGATTTATAGTGTGAATCTGTCTTGTAAGAGAAAGTAGAATGCACAGGCATTTCCAGTCCCCCCCCCCCGCCACTTCGTCTCAGTTCCCAAGCCCCCATCTCGGAATTGGTGCACTTGTGTCCCTCCTCCCTATTACAGTCACCCACACTTTGATTATCCAAGTTACTTGCATTCTCAGTATTGGTCCTGATTTCCATTTCATCACCCACCAGATTATCATTTCCCTGAGAACGAAGGAGGAGCCTTTGTGGTTGCAGGTTGGCTGTGGGATAGAAGATCAACAGTTGGAAACCACTAGTTACTCTGCAGGAGAGACTGGCTTTCAGACTCCTGTTAACAGCGATAGCCTTGGAAATGCCCAGGGTCAGCTCTGCTCTCTTGAGGGGTAACATCAGTAGGCATTGACTTGATGGAGGTTGATTTTGTTTGGTTCAGAACAAAGACAGTCTTCTGTTATTTTGCTGGGTTTTTTTTTTTTTTTGCTGTTTCTTCAGTGCCTTACTCAGTTCTTGAGACCAATTTGGTGCTGAATAAACATTTTTCTGATTGCATAGTTGCCCCTGGATGTGCACCCAGCAAGGCATGAAGAGACCAAAGAAAAATGAAATCTCTAATTCTAGTAGCAAGAAAACACCCCATCCAAATGAAGAGGAGGGCTTTAAGGTATAAAGACCTGTGGATCCCAGAAAAGAAGAGTGCTCTGTAAGGTGGTGAAATATGGGGGCTACCAGAAGGATGGTTTAAACTAGAAAAGTTTATAGTGAGTAGCAAGGCAGAAAAATGGAAGTGAGGAAGTTAGGCCCTGGGACTCATCTGGTTGTATGTGATGGGGATTCAATTTGCTGAGAGAAAGCAAGAAAGAAGATGAAATTTCCTGGTTTATATCTCTAGCTTGAGAACATGGGTGGAAAAGGCACTAGTAGATGGAGTAGATACTCTACAGCTATCAGCATTCTCTCTTCACTCTTTTCTGTTACTTGCCTGTCACCTCTCTTCTCATTGGTCACTACTGGAAACTGGAAGAGTCCAGGGGAAGTAGCCTGATTAGTCCTATCCTTGGCCTCTTGATCAGGGAGACATAGTTGTGAAGAATATGGTGCTTTCGTGAGAAGGTAATGGAAAGGACAGCCAGGGCTAGAAGATTAGCGTGCTAAAAGAAAAGGGGTCTCTTTTCAGTGAGTGGTGGGAGGAAGCAGAGTGCCAGAGATGTGGGGAGGTGGTGAGCATGGCAGTTCTGATATGGTATGCGGCTGAACAGCCTCAATTGTCTTCCCAGACCCTGTCCTATCAAAGCCTGCCTGATGAAGGAGCAAATTCTGTGTGGCCCGACTGCTAACATACTTCCTAATGTCCAAGGGTGGCACAACACTTTAATTCGTGTCACTGCTAATTGAAAGGTTTTAGCTTTGCATCTACCTTGAAGTGCCTGCCTAAAAAGAAAGGCCTGCAATCTACTAAAAAAAGTCACTGAAAACTCTACAGAGCATAGCTCTACTCTGACACAAAAGGTGGTGTGTGTTTTTGTGTGTGCGCGCGCGCTTGTGTGTGTGTGTGTGTGCCATGATCTGCGATGGACTCCAAATCAGCTGGTTGAGGACAAACTAGCAAGGTACCTTCAACAGTCAAAACACCATGTAGTGAAGGAAGACTTGGGTTAACAGAAGAGGGCTGCACCCTTTTGCTTGAGGACATTAGAATCTCCCCTGTAGAGCAACCTATCCTCTCTTTACCAGGGCAACCCTTGAGATAGACCAACAGATTCAAGCTTTGGTGTGAACTAGAGATTCTATTTTCCCACTATTAAGAGGGACACATTCAGGAATGTTCTCTGCTTTGGAGGAAACAGTGTATTCTGCCCTTTTGTGAAATAGGGAATACCTTCAGTGAAAATCACAAATTATATTTCATAACAACTGGGCAGTATTACTGTGCATTTGAAAACTTGGGCATAACACTGAATCATGCTGGAATTTTTTATTTACTACTTTAATTAACTGCACTCCCCTCCACCTCCATCTCCATATGTTCATGAGGGACTTGGAGATTTATTATAAGGATGAACTGAGATAATGTACACAGAAACATTTTTTCCAGGCTCCTGGTGTGAATTCCCTCTCCTTGGTTTAAGAAGGTCATGTAGAGATCTAGACATTTCCCTCCTTAAACTTTAAGGGGAAAATTTTAAGAAAGTAATATTCCATTTTAAAAAGAAATTTCTAAGTTCCATTCCTTGTTCTGTCTGTCAGAGTGAAGAAAAGAATGTATGCCTGTGTGTGTTTGAGTGAAATAAGACCAGAACGAATCAAACTGAAGGTTTTAGTTCTCCTATGTACACTAATAGGCAAGAGAAACTAAAAAAGGTATTTGGACCCTTTAAAGTAGGATCATAGTTCTCAATTGTGTACAAAGGGAAAGAAAGCAGGTGAATCCACCGAAGCCTATCTAAGTCAGCCAGGAGTGCAGGAAACACTCTTCCATCTTTTAATTTAGTAAAAACATTGGGTGAGGGCATTGGAGTGCCAGAGTGATAAGAAGCAGGTTGGTGTTCACAGTGGGGAATAATATCTCTTTATTAACCTGCGTCCCCTTTTGGGTTGTCTTGGTTTCTTCCTTGTCATTGAATGGTGCTGATTTATAAAGCTGTATAAGGCACCTTAGTGACACAGTGGTTAAGCACTTATCTACTAACTGTAAGGGCAGAGCTCTAACCAAGGCATTGATCAAATCCAGAACAATTTAGTCATGACCACTGAAATGACACCTGAATGGACACAGAATTTTAAAATGTGAGTGAACCAAGATGCTCACTGGAGCAGGAAGAAATATGGGTCAAAGCTCTGCCAGAAATGTAATCTTAAAAAACTAGAGCAGTGTGTGCCCATTGCAGAGTAACCTGGGGAGGTAAGAATTATTATATCAGATGATACCAATTAAGCTGCAACAAGCACAGCAGGTGAATTTGCAACTTGGACTTTATTTTTTAGATAATGTAAGCATTCACTATTAGCCAAAGTTATGAAAACTGTGTATGTTTACCTACTTATTTCTAGATCCGTTCTTCCTGGCCACTCTCTCCCCCATCAAAAGAGAAATGGTTCTACCGACAATCGTAGCAAGATAAGGAGACCTTGAAATGGACTCTGAGCTTCTGTGGGGATTGATTGTGCTTTACCATGGAGCCCAGTTGAAGTCATGGAAGCAGAAGAGTAAATGCAATTTGAATAAATTGGCTCTAGTTTCTTCACAGAGAACTGAATCATACGATAATGATCCAGTTCTGAAAAAGCTCTCCCACTCTCTGTTCTTTTAGTGTCTCTGCTACTATGAAGCTATTATTCCAGAAACAGTACCAATTACTATGGAGTTGACTCTAAACTAGGATAGCACAATGTCTGCCAGGGTAGAAAAATGCTCCATAGCTCTTTCAATGACTGTTTTTTCTGAAGTAGATTTATTATAAGTGCCCTTTATTCGAAGACATCTCGAGTACAGTTGAGTGTGCTAATCATTAGTAACATGCAAGGATTCAAAATTTACCATCGGGTAGTATTTTTCAATCTTGTTACCTCAAGATAAACATTGAGAACAGGTCATTCTCCGTGTCCACTTGCAGTTGGGCATGTGATGATGGTGCCATCAGCTCAGTGTCTTTTTCATGGGTGTATTTTGTTATTTTTTAGGTTTTGGAATAAACAATACATTTTTCAGAAAAATATTTCTTGATATATTAACAATAAAGTGCTTTCTCAAGTTTTTTTTTTTTTTGGGGGGGGGAGGTAGAGCATTGTGGTTTTTGTCAGGAATATTTCTCTAACTGTATGTCCTTTTGTATGGGATCATGTAATACACCAAGGGGTTGCAAAGCAAATGTAAGGGAAAATGGCTAGGATGTTATCGGGAAGGTAAAGCGATAGGCATTATATGCCTGTTAGTCTCAAAAATAAAATCTTATGTGCAACTGCTGTTATAGATTATCCATGTCTCCTCTTCTTCCAATCAGCGTGAAAAATCTTCTCTTTTCTCTACCTCTGTCACTCACTTCCTCCAGAAGTTGTTTCTGACTTCCCTCAAAGTAGAGCAAAGTCTTCCTCCAAAATGGCCCCATATTACTGCTGTTTTAAGCCTTGTCACTGGACCCAGTGCATTGCTTTTCTTAGTCACTCACTTATGTGATGTCTCTGTTCTTGAATGTTTCTTTTTCAAGGTCCAAGACAGCATCCTATTCATTTATTCCTTCATCTACTGCCCCAACATTTGGCACAGAATCTCACATCAAGTGGATGTTTTTTTATGCCCCTCACCCCAACTTTTTTTTTTTTTTAGGTAATATTTTATTGTGGTTTGGTGAAAGTTTATATGGCAAGTTAGGATCCCATTTCACAATTTTCATATAAAATATTCAGTGACATTAATTGTATTTTTCATAACATGCCAAGATGTTCTTAAACTCTGTTCTGATTATTTTATTTTCAGTGCTGTAGTTTCCCTGACCCCTATTTAATATCTTTGCTTTAGAGTAAATGTTGACCTTTAACATTTATAGTATTGTTGACTTTGTTTTTTTTGTTTTAGTTCTGTTTT